>JAANSP010002872.1:0-12112 GCA_036850745.1 Homidia socia | reverse complement strand
CATTGGTTTACTCTAACCCATGGGAGAGAAACGAGATTCACTGCAACTAAAAAGCTGCTGCGTGAAGTGTAAACTGCATGATGCGGTGCCGGTATGCATGAATCCCACGAATTTTTTAGCTCGTCTTCTTCATTATCTGAAACACCATACCATCATCCATCACCACATCACTCACTGCTTAGCTTATCTTGTCAGCAGTATGAAAAATCAAGCAAGTTCAACTAGAGTTATCATGTATGTGCAGTGTGCACTAACCACAGACCAAAGAACCATGATAATTCCTACCGAACAATCGAATGCATTAATGTATTTACAGAAGCAACGAAAATAGTATAGATTAAAAATTTTAAATATCGAACTGTTCGTATATTGTAAAACGGTACATGCTATATGCAAAGTTAAAAAAAATAAATGTCAACGGTTTTTAGCAGAATTGGAATATTTGGAATAGCTGTTCTAGTTTTTCAGATACCGTTTTGACGGACGGATATAGACATTTGCATGAATAAAGCAGAGCTCAATTAGCTCAAAGCCTTCGTTGCTTAATAATAAATGTCAAAAAAACGTAAACCAACAACACAGCAAGCCTAATAAAATCAAACTCCAGTTTTGGCTGCTCTGCATGAATATGACAAATTGACAAGAGGTTATTTCATTCATGGTTTTTGGGTGGTCATTCGCATTTTGCAATAAAAAAATTCGTTCCTCAGCCTAGCCTAGTCAGCCACATCCTTTTCATCGACCAACATGAAACTTATCAATGATGTTCATCTCATAATCTCATCACACGAATCACAAGCTGCAGCTTAGAAAGAGCAAGCAACAAAGTGCACTTGCACTTTTTCTTCCTTCTCCTTCCTTTCCAGACTGCTCTGTTTCTGTTACAGAGCCTCTGTATTTATGTTAGTAACGGGTTGATGAGGGTGGATGAATTATCATGAATTCTTATGGAAGTTTTCTTTTGCATTGCCTACTTATCATCAGCCAGCACCACACTTAAACAACTAGCATTGAACTTTGTACTGCACTGCTTCTAGTTGGGTGGGCTACTACTATTACACGAAGCTACTGCTACTTACTCACTACTAATACTTATTTATTCCTAGCTCGGCTCTGGGCTGGGAAACGAGAAGGCTACTAGTTGCTTTGCTGTATTTACGAACAACAGTATAAACTTGCTCACGTATTTTTTACTTCTTTTTTGCTGCATTTTTATGAACTGCACTGCTCGATCCTTCGTTTATGCTCACGTTGCGTCAGCAAATTTGCTGGCACTTGCCAATATTGCCGTATGCATGCATGCGGAGTAGACCCAGCGCAGAGCTCTCGCCGAGACGAGCTCCTTTAGTGTGAATAGAAGTGTGTTGATATTGATATTGATGATAACCATCATCATCATCATCAAATAATTTCGTTTTGCAACGTTTTCAGCAGCAGTCGGCTTAATTCAAGTTTTTTGTTGTTGTCTGTCAGCCAGCAGTGCAGTTGGCAGTTGGTGTTTTTGGCACTAAATTGGCACTGATTTAACGCTTTTCATTTGTTTCTCGCACCTGTCTGGAAATGGATAATGGAGAAGAGGCTGAGAAAGGGGAAAGCAATGGCAGCGTCATGGACGTCAATGGAAATTTTTCAAACCAGAACCTTCCAAGGGGACAATGTTTTGAAAGACGGCAATATCAGGTGATTGGAGAAGATTAAAGTCAGAGTGGTTTATGGTGTAATTGTAACATATGTCGTGACCAGACCAGTGGCATAAAAATAATGCACCTGATTTATATACCAGTTCTGAAACTTTGTCCCTAACCATAGGTGGAGCTGATACAATTGGCGCTTAGGGAGAATGTCATCCTAACTTTGCCTACTGGTTCAGGAAAGACTTTTATCGCTCTAAAAGTCATAGAACGTATGCTTAATTTTTCAAACCAGAACCTTCCAAGGGGACAATGTTTTGAAAGACGGCAATATCAGGTGATTGGAGTAGATTAAAGTCAAAGTGGTTTATGGTGTAATTGTAACATATGTCGTGACCAGACCAGTGGCATAAAAAAATGCACCTGATTTATATACCAGTTCTGAAATTTTGTCACTAACCGTAGGTGGAGCTGATACAGTTGGCGCTTAGGGAGAATGTCATCCTAACTTTGCCTACTGGTTCAGGAAAGACGTTTATCGCTCTAAAAGTCATAGAACGTATGCTTGCTGATAATTACGGGTATGATGATGCATGATCAAAATTATTCAAAATACGTAACAGCCGATGTATTCATATGGCATATGGCTCGTAGTGGCGATTATTGGGTTGCAATAAACTAAGTGGTTGTCTTTGTTCGCTTGAAATGTAGCACGGGGAAGAAGGTAGTCTTTCTGGCTTGCACAATACCTCTTGTCAAGCAACAGGCCGGAGTGTTAAGGGACAACCTACCTCCAGAATGCGTTGTTCATTATTTGGTCGGGGATTTGGGTACAGATTTTTATAATCCTCAAGAGTGGGTCAAGCTGCTGTCAAAGTGTAATGTACGTGATGATGAACATAGTATGATCACAATTAGCTTATCCCGTTAAATTTGTAATTAATTGTTGTGCATTAAATTGAATAGGTCTTTGTGATGACTGCTGAAATACTCCACCGGGCCCTTCTTCAAGAAAACATATCGTGGAATCAATTATGTTTGCTTATTCTGGACGAATGTCATCATGCGACAGGCAGTCATAACTACGTTAAAGTATGTTCGAACTTTGAACTTCAAAGAGAGCATGCATCATGCATTTTTTAAGAGTAACATTAGTTAATGTGTTTGAATTTAGGTCATGGACACGTACAAGCGGCATAGAGAAAATGGTTCATCAGTTCCCAGGGTAGTTGGACTCACAGCGACAATTTGTCAAGGGATCTGCTAAAGTGAGCGAGATTAAGAAATCAATTGAGGAAATTGAAAACAAGTTGTGCTGCCGTGCTGTCACGCACCCAAATTTTGACGAAATACTAAAGTGAGTAAAAAAAAGTTGTATCATGTATAAAATCTTTCACTGATCTGTTCCTTCTCCTTTTATTGCAGATTTTCTACAAGCGCTAGTGTTGAACTTGTGACGTCGAAAGCACCAAAATGGTCCGTGAAGGATGGCATATTCGAAGACTTGCAACAATTGATGAAATGGCTGCAATCGTATACCAGTACATGGTTCCGACAAGCAGCAAAATGCAAACACCGTTCCAGGCATTGCTACCTACAATCGGAAAAAAACCATTTATGAGAATCTAGTAAATATTTTGACTGATTTCTTCCTTCTTTATGAAGAATTAGGTACGATACTTGCTTTGGCTGTCTTTATTGCTTTTTTTGTCTTTGTCATTTTGAGAATGATAACTATTCCTTCAGGTCCATGCTCTTCACGCATCGCTACACACTTGAAAGAATACGCTGTAAGAAAATATCTAATCTAGTAAATATTTTGACTGATTTCTTCCATCTTTATGAAGAATTAGGTACGATGCTTGCTTTGGCTGTCTTTATTGCTTTTTTGTCTTTGTCATTTTGAGAATGATAACTATTCCTTCAGGTCCATGCTCTTCACGCATCGCTACACACTTGAAAGAATACGCTGTAAGAAAATATCTCCGGGAAGTTGAATCGTTAAATGGAACAGGAAATGCAACAGTTATGTTGCTAAATAGTGCAATTACGGATTTCATCCAATTTCGGCAAAATGTACTCAAAATAATGGATGAGGAGTACAAGAAAAAATTCCCTTTAGACAATAAACAGGCGTTTTATGTTGAAAAGTTCAACTCTGAAAAAATTGATTCCCTCTTGGACATTCTGCTGGAAAGAAAGTATGACATGGATAAGGTTCACAAATCAATTTTGTATCATCTTTATGGAAATACTTTATTATTTTATTATATTTTATCTAGCGCCGCTTATGCCAAGGGACTGGAGGAACCACCATGTGGTTTGGTGTTTTGTAGGACAAGAAGTACTGTTCAAGTACTCGCCTGGTTTTTGCAGGTTAGGCAAGTATTTTTTTACAAAATAAATCTGGAAACTTTTTTATTTTTTTTATCGTGCTTCTCTTTTCATTATCAGGATCTCGCAAAGCAGTGTTCAAAGTACAGCTTTCTAAAAGTTGATTTCATTCTCGGTTCATCAGGAAAGCTTGATTTAGAGGCAGGTCGCGTAGCTGGCAACTGGCAAACCAATGTACTGGAACGGTACGACAGTTAATTATATTATTGATTATTGATTCCTTCTTTGTCTATGCTTATGTATTTTTCAATTGGTCATTGTTTCTTTTACTCCAACAACAGGTTTAGAAACAAGGAGTTGAATCTGATTATAGCCACTTCTGTTTTGGAGGAGGGCTTGGATGTGCCCTCTTGCAATTTGATCATACGATTCAATCCAGTTGAAAACTACCCATCCTTTCATCCAGAGTATGGGCAGAGCGCGAATGAAAAATGCCAAATTTTATGTACTTGTTGCGCAAGACGAATTTGAAAAGCAGAGCAAAAAATTGGAAGAGTATAAATGCTTCAATCAGCAGCTTGCAATTACTCTGGCCAAAAAACTAGGTAGCGATGAGGCGGAAACTGAAATGCAAAAGTCGGATCAGAATACATCATGCATTCCCACCTTCTGCCCCGGTGGTAAAATTGACAGTCCCATTCTGCCACAGTGTGAAGCTATCCCTGCCGTGTATAGGTACTGCTTGGGTACAGATAACTACTGTGCATGATTAAATGACAAATACGTTATTAATGCCAAGAAAATAATCCATTTTAGGTATTGCTCACTTTTAAAGAGCGATGGGCTTTCACAGCCAGCTCCCGTGGCGTGGTGTGAAACTGAAGCTAATGGAACTTTTAAGGCTTCTTTGCTGCTTCCGTGCAGTACTCCTATACTAGATGTTATAAAGGTACTGTCATTATTGCTTACTCAACTTACTGACGCTTTTGGTGCAAAAATAACAAAAAGATTTTAATGTGGCGTTTTTTTGCATTTTATTTTTGAAATGTGAAAAGGGCGAGCCATGTTCCAACAAAACTTTGGCGAAACAGTCCGTGTTTTGCAAGGCCTGCATATTATTATGCGCAGCAGGAGAACTCACAGACAGGCTGTTGCCGCGGAATCAGGAGGATGAATTCGAGAGTAAATTCCTAGATGCGCTTGCGGAAGAAAGTAAGGAAAGGGACAAAGGAATTGGCAAGTTGGGCACTAAAAAGAACTCGGAAAGTTACATAAAAATGGTGAGTAAATTGAACAATTGTATCTGTGACTTGGACTACTGCGGCTTTGACCTAAATTTTGTGTACTTCCATACAGATGCCCTTACAGCTCTTTAGCAAGTCCATAGTATTCCAACAACCCATATTGGTGTACAAAATTGAGCTGACCTATGAACCGTTTAAATCAGCACAGCGTGTGCCAAAGAGTTATAATTCCTAGATGCGCTTGCGGAAGAAAGTAAGGAAAGGGACAAAGGAATTGGCAAGTTGGGCACTAAAAAGAACTCGGAAAGTTACATAAAAATGGTGAGTAAATTGAAAAATTGTATCATCTTTTTACTTTGACTACTGCGGCTTTGTCCTAAATATTGTAAATTTGTACTTCCATATAGATGCCCTTACAGCTCTTTAGCAAGTCCATAGTATTCCAACAACCCATATTGGTGTACAAAATTGAGCTGACCTATGAACCGTTTAAATCAGCACAGCGTGTGCCAAAGAGTTACGATTACGACTTTAACCAACATCCGTATAGTTTTGGAATTTTGACAACTCTACAGTTTACATGCGTAAAAACATAATTTTCAAAAAAAAAATCAAATTTTATCGCTTTTCCACACATATTGTGCTGACCTATGAACCGTTTAAATCAGCACAGCGTGTGCCAAAGAGTTACGATTACGACTTTAACCAACATCCGTATAGTTTTGGAATTTTGACAACTCTACAGTTTACATGTGTAAAAACATAATTTTCAAAAAAAAATCAAATTTTATCGCTTTTCCACACATATTATTATTATTTTTTGTAAATAATTTTATCAAGTTAGCTTGTGCTAATTTCCTGCGCTTTTTCCTTTTTGTCCCCTAGCCCTGTTTAAGCGTTAAGAAGGAATAGTGCTAATTNTTATTATTTCTTGTAAATAATTTTATCAAGTTAGCTTGTGCTAATTTCCTGCGCTTTTTCCTTTTTGTCCCCTAGCCCTGTTTAAGCGTTAAGAAGGAATAGTGCTAATTTAGCTAACACACTTTGCTGGTAGAGCTTTTTACTTTTTATTTAATTTCCCTACATGTCATTGTCTTTTTGTTGTACTCATTTAACTTGTTGCAACCCTAAAACTTTTATCGTAATTTTCTTGCAAAAATTTATTAGCTAGAACATAGATTTATAAAATGAAAAAAAAAGTTTTTAGGGTTGTGTAGAATTTTGACACATTATTTCTTGATTTATGTTTTCGGTATATTTAAATGACAAGAATTTTCTATGTTTAATCATTGATGTGTATGTTTATGAATTATATTCCATCCTATAGATTCCAGCATTTTCCTTGCGTCTCAGCACTGGCCGGATCAAAGTAAAGTTGGTACAATTTGGCGACCAATTTTCCTTGTCAAAGGCGGAGGTCAACATTGCGACCCGTTTTCAAGCCTTCATGGCAAATTCAGTGTATTGCCTGCCAAGTATGGACAAGTTGAAGCAGAAAAGTGAAGATAGGCTGCTGGTTGTTCCCCTTAAAAAAAGTGAAGCAATCTGCAATTTACACTCTTACCATTTCACATGTTTTAGTTTTATGTATTTTTAAATTATTAATAATTTTCTGTGAAGGTGGCCAGATGTTATCAGTCGACTGGATGAAAATGAAAGAGTTGCTGGACTTTGATTGGGAAAAATATAACTGCTCATTAAGTGATGAGGAAAAGAGCAACTTTATATTTGACACGGAATCGTACCTTGATGCTACCGTTGTTCCTTGCTACAAGGTTCTTACGGCAAATGAGCCAAAAGTAAATTATTTTTTGTTTTGCTAAAATATCCATTTCCAATGTTATTTGGTTTTTTGATCATAAAAGTATTAATTTTACTCTTTATTTATTTATTTATGTATTCTCAAAGATATATTGTGTAACCAAAATCTCCGACACTACGAATGCAGATTCTCCAATGCCCTCCAAGAAGCCCGGTGAAAAGCTCACCTATGCAGCCCACTATCTAAAAAGTTGCAACACAAAAATCGTAAATACAAAACTACCCATGCTGCTGTGTAGAGCTGTTGGAAAACAACGCAATTTTCTCTGGTGTGGAAAATCAAAAAAAGGCACTGGAACGTGTTTCGAATTTCCTCCAGAGGTGGTTCGCGTGTCCCCCATCCCAGCAAGTCTCCTGTTGCAAGGAAAGTATATCCCATCCATCTTGCATCGCATTAATCGCCTAGTTATGGCATCAGTGCTTCAGCTAAAGGTAGGCTCTGATTAC
This sequence comes from Homidia socia, assembly GCA_036850745.1. Lineage (NCBI taxonomy): Eukaryota > Metazoa > Arthropoda > Collembola > Entomobryomorpha > Entomobryidae > Homidia > Homidia socia. The sequence continues at coordinate 4,635 of JAANSP010002872.1, read as the reverse complement.
AACTGGAATGTGAGTAGGATGGGACTTGATAAAGAAATGGTTTGGGGGGCTGAAGCAACAAGCATCGAACCCAAGGACTGGAGAGATGTGAAAAGTCAGGGGCTTCCAATCAGACCAACGGCTTCTGTCGAAATTAGTAAAGCATTAAAGAGTCCGATCGGGATCCACTATATTCATCCAAAAGACCGAACATGGGAGCAAATAAACGACGCTATCGACTATGAGAACGCACTCCGGGCCCAGTGTGGCGACTCTGGATCTCCTCGTCGTTCAGACAGCAATAAAAGAAAGAAAAAGCTACCTGAACAGATGGCAGCTAGAAACGTCACAATTGGTAACTCAACTCGACGCTATCGACTATGAGAACGCACTCCGGGCCCAGTGTGGCGACTCTGGATCTCCTCGTCGTTCTGACAGCAATAAAAGAAAGAAAAAGCTACCTGAACAGATGGCAGCTAGAAACGTCACAATTGGTAACTCAACAAACTTTTTGTTTCAAATTCAATAGGTGTTGGCTTAACGTGTGAAATGTGCTTTTGCATTTTTAATTTTTAGGTTTAATTGACCCGAACAGCATAAAGTTTGAAAGCTTTGATGCTAGAACTGATTTTGACAAGACAAAAGGTCCAAACGTGTTTCAAATAATGGAGGTAGGTAGTGTTTTGTAATTTGTATTTTTTTATTGTATAATTTAAATGAATGCTATTGAAAAATTATGAAATGTTATTCCTATAAAATTTTGTTTTAGGCACTGACGTTAGCTAACGCTAATGACTACTTGAACTTGGAGAGGATGGAGATAATGGGTGACTCGGTATTGAAACTTATCGTTTCAACTCACCTTTTCTCCGAATTTCCAAAGTGGAAGGAAGGAAAACTTACCAACATCCGCACTCGACTGATTAGCAATGAGCATTTATGTGCAGTTGCTATGAGGCGAAACTTTGGGCGTTTGTTAAGCGGGGGAATTTTTCGACTAGAAGAATGGATCCCGCCAGGTTTCCAAGTCTCTGAAGGGACTCCATGGACTGCCAGTCCAATCAGCGATAAAAGCATCGCGGACGCCACGGAGGCCTTGATTGGCGCTTATTACCTAGAAGGAGGCCTGGACTGTGCTCTTCGCGCTATGGGCTGGATTGGTCTTCAAGGACCTGGTAGCGACATTCTTGGACCATATGATGCAGCATACTCTCGTGAAACCAGTTTCAAAAGGCCAGAGTTGAAGTACTCACCCGGGAAAAAGTCACCAAAGCAGCTGGTCCCTTACCTGGAGGAATTGGAAAAGACTCTTGCCTACAAGTTCAAGAATAAATGGCTGTTGGTGGAAGCGTTGACTCATTCTACTTTTATGAATAATTTTGTCACTCAAAGTTACCAGAGACTTGAATTTTTAGGCGATGCGGTCCTTGGTAAGGGGGGGGGTTATTGTTCCAAATATTATAACACTGGGTTAGAAATTTTTTACATGCTCACATTGTTCTCCTTGCATATCTTTCAGACTTTCTCATAACGCACTACATAATAAATTCAACTGAAATCGCTGATCCAGGACGTGTCACAGACCTAAGATCAGCATTGGTCAACAATGTAACTTTTGGATGCATTTCCGAACGGTATGCATTTCCGTTGTATTTGCTCCATACCTCAGACTTGCTCCATGATAAGATTACCAGCTTCTCAGAGTTCCAACGAGAACGAAATTATGGCCTCACCGATCCCGTATGTATACAGTTTTATCTGTTGGCATTAAAGATTTGTGCTTTGTAGTAGCATGGGAATGAATAAAGTAGCATTTTTACCAATTTATTCATGTGTTGATACAGTACATGCTCATGACTGATGAGGAAACAAGCGTGGCCCAGAATGTGGACATTCCAAAGGCCCTAGGAGACATGTTTGAGGCAATCACTGGAGCAATTTATGTGGACTCGAATTACTCATTGGACAAAGTTTGGAGGGTGGTATATAGGCTGATGAAACGGGAGATTGGTAAGCTTTGAAGAATACTTCCTTGCCACAATTTTCTTGCCAGAGGTGTCCTTCTAGGAAAATAATTATTCGTCTTCTTTTATTACCATCTTTTCAGATGCTTTTTCCAAAGAGATTCCCATCAACCCGGTTAGAAAGGTGATGGAAAAGTTCCCGACCAAAGTGAAAGTGGAGTAAGTACATTGATTTTTTATTTCAGTTTTTTAATTAGTAAATAATATTTTCTGGTCCTTTTTATTTGTATTAAAAAAATCTTTGCAGGGACATTCCACTTGAAAACTCTAACCTAATGTGCGTTCAAATCACCATTACGGGCGCCACAAAAATCCACGCACGAGGAGTGGGAACTCGAAAAAAATTTGCAAAGGAGGCAGCAGCCAAGGAAATTCTGAGAAAGATTTCTGGAAAATAACTGCTAAACAGCATAACTCTGCATAATATTAATACAATAACATATTTATTACATTTAATTCGTTTTAATGACGAGCAATACGACGCAAACGAGACTGTTACTCGTTGGTTGTTGTTTTTAACTGAGGATTCTGCAAAAGGTGTGTTTTGATTGTTTCAATAGTTGTGTCATGCTGAAATAAAGGTCGGAAAATGTTTTATTTTATTTTACACACAGTTTTTAAACTGCGCTGCTTTTATTTTCAATACAACATTTTGCATCTTCATGTGATGCTTCATGGAAAATATCATCATGTCGACTTTGGGAGCCTGCAAGCTGGCCAAATTTTTCTAGCCGAATTCATATGGCCAAATTTCGAAATTTGCAAGTATTTTGGCCGGATTTTTTTTACCTAACTGAACCTTTCCAACATAAAAACTGGGTTCGGTTAGGTAAAACTTTCAAAAAACAAACATCCCGCCAAACAACATTCTGATGGAAAAACTCGGTCAACTTGCATCCGAATTCGGAAGATTCGGCCAGCTTGCAGCTCCCTCGACTTTGAGGTCAAATCAAATCGGGATGCTTATTAAGTTATTAGTTAACTAGTATTATTTTTATTTAATGCAGACGTTAATTTACCACAAATAATGTTTTTTGTATATTTTAAAGTTTTCATAATCTGGTGGACGCATTTATAGGAAGTTTACTATTTTGAAAAGTCATCAAGTCATTTTAATTGTATTCAAATATTTTCTATTATGTTTGCACTGGTTGCGACAAAAAATGACGAAAGTTGCATGCATGTATGCTGTCATCACGTTGTTGCCGTCGTCAATTCGTCATGACTACATTGGCATCGACAATTTCTCAATCTTACCGGGACATGATACTTGCAAAAAATCTTCTTTTTCTCGCCATCAATCAGCTAGCTGAGTAAATGGATTTATTTGGAGCCGCATTCATCGAGTTATTGAGCACCTTATTCATGCATGCGCAGAGCGCACTGACTGTGATCATGGAATGGAATTTTTTACGCACGTACAATTTCCCGATAATTGCCATTGCAGTTGCCTTGTCAAACGCAATTGCAGCGAAAAATGGCAATGGCAAATTGCCATTGGCAATTGACGATGAGGATTGACGACGACTAAAGCGAGTAGGTATTTATTGAGTGACACTAACAACGAGCTGCTGTATGTGGTATTTATAAAGACTAGTAACTCTATTTAACTTAACGGAAGATACGTTTTCTAATACAGCCAAGCACGCCAGAGTCTGATATTTCTCTTGTCTTTTTGTATTTAAAGTCTGCAAATACAAAAAAATGTAAGCATAATACAATGTGTAATGCCTATTTTTTCAATGGAAAATTAAATAAGAGAATTATGGCTGGGACGCTTGAACCTCCTCAAGTTGCAAGTTTTGCTACCTACTCTTCACTTCTTTAATACAAAATTGACATATAACATCGACACGTTTCATGTCCTGCTCGACAGTCAGCCAGCATTACAAACGCATACTTCTATGGTGCTTATTTTCTAGAATAAAAAAAGTTTGATATTTTGCATAATGCCCCATAAACTAAACGTTTTCTATCAAAATCACCAAAACAGCGAGTTTGTTTCAAACGCGATAGTTTAAATGATCTTTCCCAGTTAAACTTGAAGAAATTGTCAAATTAAAATTCAACTATTATACTGTGCAAGCATCTTTCGTTTTATTTTCCAACGGAAACCAAAGTTTAGACCTTTGCCCCTCGACCAACAACCCAACCTATGAAAATGTACAGAGAGCTTTTGCTGGCAATGAGTCACTGTCTGTTTTGGTGTGTGTGCTTAAGCGATAGAAGGAGTGGTCGATGAGCTTTACGTTCGTCGCGTTCATCCTCCATTAACGCAGCGTACATAATAGCGGTCTTGGTCTGGCTGAAATCTGTTTTCCCTCGTTCCTCTGTTCTTGCACTGCTTTTAGAGCGAACAAGGCTAGGTGACTTTCTTTTCATGACTTTCTTGCTGCTTTCTCCGTTACAGTTTTCACAACGCTGAGACAGTGGGCAAGTAGTATGCAATTCCCGAGAAAAGTCATCAACTTGTTTCCAAAATGCTTGTGAGAGGATATTACCATGTATATTACCATGTGCAAGTCTCCAATACACAGGGGCATATTATTACTCATGCAGCTAGGAACCGTTTTTTTAAAAAGGAAGAACGAAGATAACGTTGAAAATATGGAAAGGATGGAAGGATTCCTAC
>JAANSP010002871.1:0-12118 GCA_036850745.1 Homidia socia | reverse complement strand
CCTCCTCCTCCTCAGCGATTTTCACAGCGGGGTCGCCTCCTAAAACCCAATCGAGCGAGATACTCACCTGATCTTGATGCCTCTGTTGGCATCACCCCCAGGGAAAAATACATTACTACCAAAAGAGGCTACTTTGTTGGCGAGCCATTTATTCAAACTCGGTACCCCGGAGAGGATGAAGACGATTCTCAAGGACTTGAAGAAATTGGAACCCCACTTGCCGATGGTTCAATACTAACGTCTCGAGAAGCTCGAATGGAAAAGAATGATGACGAAGAGGTAGCAGTAGCGTTGTCATCATCATCATTATCATTAAAGTCATCCCTACTGTGTCAACCCGATGAACCCACGGAAGATGAAAGTGGCATGTTTGTGGAGGTCCCCAAGTGGAGAATCAACATTTTAGAAGGTTACCGTGATCACGAGGAAAGGCATGATGACGAGGACGACATGAGTGAGGAAGCGTTTTACAAGAGGCATCAAAAGTTGGAGGCCAAGGAAAAGCAGAGGAAGCGGTGGGATTCACAGCGGATGCGCGAGGAAAGCTACTTAGAGAGGTGAGCAAAAAGATTTTGATTAAAAATCAATCTGAATGATGTGTGTAATGATGTCAGTTTTGTTTTAAATAATAAAAATAAAATGGTATCTTTTGAATCATTACCAGACTAAAGAGAAAACAGGAGGAAAGGGAGCTGCAGAAGGAATTGAGACGACAACAGCGGAAACGAAACAAGGGGTAACAAAAGAATTATAATTTGCGAATTGGCTCAAACATTAAAAATTCCACGAAAAATAAATCATTTACTTTTTTACTATGATTTTGCAGACGGAATGGCGCAAGCGAAGAGGAAAGTATTACACCCAGCGTTGATGAAGTGAAAGCAATTCATATCGGAACGGAATTGCCGGTAGGTGCCTTTGGACACCCATTACCCCTAGTTGAAAAAGTGTAAGAAAAAACTTTTCTTGTAAGTTCCACTTCCATAATACCTTTCATTCTCCACGTTCTCGTATTTTACGTTAAATTTTGTTCTTTTAAAAACGTAAAACAAATACTTGTTGTGTTTTCCGTGTCTAATTTGTGCGCAAAAATATATATCCTTCTTCTCTGCATCCTCAAAAAAAGTATCTCTTCTTCTTAAATCTTTTGTATACCTTTTTATTGAAAAAGAAAAGAAAAATACGTGAATGTACCAAGAAATATGTATATGCAGCATGACCATAACATCTCTGATCATTCATTATTTTTTTNATCCTCAAAAAAAGTATCTCTTCTTCTTAAATCTTTTGTATACCTTTTTATTGAAAAAGAAAAGAAAAATACGTGAATGTACCAAGAAATATGTATATGCAGCATGACCATAACATCTTTGATCATTCATTACTTTTTTTTAAAAAAAAGAGAAAAACACACACTTTTACTTTCCATCTCTTTTTATATTATGTTTGATTTATCTTTATTATTTAATTTTTTGTTGTTGTTATTATCTTTTTCAAAATAGCGTTTAGGTACTTTATATATGTATCATGGTATCTTTTTATTATCAAAATATTATTATTTATATTATATGCTATATTATGTATTTGTACATCTATTATATAAATATTAGTACTTTTATATACATACATACTTTAAAATTTTGCAAACTATATGACAGGACATCAAAGTTGTTTTAAAATGGCACGTTTCTTTGTTTCCCACGCTTTTTTGCAGGATTTTTAAATTGGATTGGGAAATTACACCAGCAGCAGTAGCAACAACGGCAAAGAAGCCAATCTCTGCATCGCCAACTCTTGAACAGAAGAACGTTGAAAACAGTGCAAATAGCGTGGAGAAAGAGAAAAGTGATAAAATGAATGAAAATTCTCATAAGCCTAGTGATTGCACGACGAATAGTAGTCCAGCTCTTGTTCCACCACCAGCATCTTCTCCTTCCTCTTCTTCCTTTTCTCTACCATCTATACCATCACCAGGAGCTTCTCCACCGCCACCAATAATCTTCCCAGTGTATGACGATCAGTTGGTTGTTGCTACTGGTAATGGAAGCAGTAACATTTGTCATAGCCAAGAAGGCAGTAATAATGAAACAATTAGTGCAAATAGCGTGGAGAAAGAGAAAAGTGATAAAATAAATGAGAATTCTGATAAGCCTAGTGATTGCACGACTAATAGTAGTCCAGCTCTTGTACCACCACCAGCATCTTCTCCTTCCTCTTCTTCCTTTTCTCTACCATCTATACCATCACCGGGCGCTTCTCCACCACCACCAATAATCTTTCCAGTGTATGACGATCAGTTGGTTGTTGCTAGTGGTAATGGAAGCAGTGGCATTTGTCATAGCCAAGAAGGCAGTAATAATGAAACAACATCAGCAATGGAAGCTAGTGATTGTGAGATTGCCATGGAAACTGGCAGAATGACGGAAATGGCTGCAGAAGGAGAAGCTGGCATAGAGTGTGCTATAGCGGCACCTTGTTCGCCCGTTTTTTCCGTTGATCTGGTCGACTACGTGAACAATGTTGGCGAACCTCCCATGCCCAATGATGATTATGATGATCACATCAATGAAGAAAATGATGGCGGTGGTAGTGGAGGTGGCGGCGACATTGATAATAATTGTGATATGATTGCCATGGAAACTGGCAGAATGACGGAAATGGCTGCAGAAGGAGAAGCTGGCATAGATGAGTGTGCCATTGCAGCACCATGTTCGCCCGTTTTTTCCGTTGATCTGGTCGACTACGTAAATAATGTTGGCGAACCTCCCATGCCCAATGATGATTATGATGATCACATCAATGAAGAAAATGATGGCGGTGGTAGTGGAGGTGGCGGCGACATTGATAATAATTGTGATATTCCTTGTTCAGCAAACCCGAATTTGTCATCATCTCCTTCCACTTCATCAGTACCTTCATTGTCAAGCCCCACAAATAATAATAATGCTACTACAATTACAGACGACACCGGTAATAGTAGTAATGATGGTGATGGTAGCAGTTGCCCGAAAAAAGAGGTGAAAAGCAAAAATAATAATAGCACGGTTGTCCGATTTCCACAAATGAAAATGTTTCCAACAACCGCATCATCATCCTCCTCACCTGCAGCATCAACGTCCCCCTATTCATCATCAGTCTCTAAAACGAGCATTACTTTTTTCATCCCAAATAATCCACTTGCACCGCGACATCAACACCCTCATCGCTCCTCTACTTCCTCATCATCTCAAGGTGTGTGTTCCTCTTCCACCACATCTATCAACCACCAACAAACCTAGTTCCTCCTCAGAGTATTGCAAAGATAATAATAGCTAGCAGTTGGTTATTCAGTTTGTAGAGTATTGCCAACAATGAAACATTTTTATTTTTTTGTGCAATTTTCGTAAAGTGAAATAGCTTACTACATACAGATAAAAAAATATTTGATGCTTTAATTCATCCGACGATTTTATTAGAATTTAAAAACTTTTTTTAAATAAAGAAGATATACTCTTTTGGTGTTTTTAACCCAGTTTTTTAATTTTTTTATCGTAATAAATGATTCTTCTTCTGCTAACCAGCAAATTGTACAAAGTTATATCTAAAAGGTTAAGTAAAGATTTATAAATAAATATACATACCTAGTGTTAATGTGTATTTGTGTGCGTTGCATACATTTTAATAATGCTGATTAAAATAACCATGTTCAATGACTGAAGACTGAAGTATTACCATAAAATCATTATTAAATTTAATAACCCCTTCGTCAGAACACTGCAGAATGCATCCTTGTTATTATTGACTTTGACGAGACAATGACGGAGTGATTATTTCTGCAGGTTTCTTCGAGTCATGCATTCATATAATATTTTTACTTACAATTGACAGAATTCTCATGCGACCAATATTTTTACCTGGCAAATTCATATATCATTTTCTTTCAACTGCAATTTTTTAGCAATGAATCCTTTAATTTACTTGACGCATTAAAAAGTAAGCTAGAAATAATAATTCCGTAGACTTAAAATAATAAATAAACAATGAATATGGAGCGCTTATGAATATAAACCTTGTTTTTTTTGAGTTACCTACATTTTTCATATGGAACATACTTTCGAACATTTTATTCAGCTGCGTTTCAACTCGTTCTACTTTCTTTGTACAAGCTCACAGCTTCGCTATCTCTCTCTATTCCAAATCCAAATCATGTTACTGGTCAACGGGGCAAACATGTGGCTTGTGGGCTGTGTCGAGAAGCTGATCTTTCAAAATTTGGTTTACTCATCATAGAGAAAATAAAGCATTATTCTTAGTCGTTTTTTGTTTGGTCTACAACAGCAGCACAGTTAATTTATTTTTTTGACCCGTTTTCCTTTTTTTATTGTTTTGCTAATAAAGTTACATAAGAATAACAATGCATCAACAAAGTAGAACGGAGCCGCCGGTAGAAGATAGCGTGCCTGTGCCCCCAATCATGCGAATACCACGCGAGGTAAATACGTATTGGCTTGCGTTGCAATTTTGGTGTAAACACTAAAATGTTTAAAGATTTTGACCTGTTTTCCTTTTTTTATTGTTTTGCTAATAAAGTTACATAAGAATAACAATGCATCAACAAAGTAGAACGGAGCCACCGGTAGAAGATAGCGTGCCTGTGCCCCCAATCATGCGAATACCACGCGAGGTAAATACGTATTGGCTTGCGTTGCAATTTTGGTGTAAACACTAAAATGTTTAAAGATATTTTTAACTGGGTATAAATAAATGAACGCAGGTGCGAGGAATTATTTTCAACAAACTGCCTCAACTAGAAATGGTTTGCTTGCGCTACGTCTGCAAAGCGTGGAGAGAGGAAGTGGACGACTTTTGCGAGTTTTCTGTGGTTCTTGATGATCGACATAATGATAATAATAATACAAACGATGCAATTTTGGTGTAAACACTAAAATGTTTAAAGAGATATTTTTAACTGAATAATAAATAAATAAACGCAGGTGCGAGGAATAATTTTCAACAAACTACCTCAACTAGAAATGGTTTGTTTGCGCTACGTCTGCAAAGCGTGGAGAGAGGAAGTGGACGACTTTTGCGAGTTTTCTGTGGTTCTTGATGATCGACATAATGATAATAATAATACAAACGATGACGAAGATGATAATCCAAGACGATTGGAACGTTTGATGGAGTTGCGAATACGAAAGTGCAAAGTGCTACATTTGCTCGAACGCCTGCCAATTTCAGCGTCGTCATCATCATCATTCTTTAAATGCCCCAGTTTACTCAAGTCGCTGAAAATTGCGACGGAAAATGTGTCGCCAGAGAATTTCTGCTCATTGTTGAATGCTACTAGTTACCATATCCAGGAGTTTTGCGGTGTGCTCACGCGACCCATTCTGCAGTTTTCGGATTATCCAACCGAATTCCCTGCAAGATTTGATAATCTGAGAAGACTAAGGCTATCCGTGTCAACAATGAGCGACAATGAACCTGTCGTGGGCCCACCACAATTTCAAGATAAGCTATTTCACAAAATATTTGGGGGCAGTATGAAACATTTTAAAGATGCTCGCAGTAGAGATAAGATGCTTGGGTTCTCAGCAGTGTAGCAGGTTATCATCACAGGTGCTCAGCTTTATTGCAAATCATCACAAAGTTTTGGAACACGTTGACTTTGACCTGATTCAAGGACATGGCGTCCCCCTCTCTTTTAACGAGGTGAGACCTCTTAATGAATCTGACATGGAACGTATTGACTTTGCAAAGTTGAAAAAATGCCAAAGTCTCCAGTCAATACGGGTGGTATAACTCAACCGCAGTGGGAATTGACGTTTGGCAAAATGTTTTGGTCAACCAAAAGCATCTCCAGTTTCTAGAAACAGACATTTTGCCAGTGCCAAATCTACTGTACAAGCAAATCATTTTAAACAATGAGCAAACCTTGGTGCATGTCGACATTGGAGACTTGACGATAAATTGGGAGGATGAGGATGAAAGCATGAGAAGATTTGACTGCGCCATTTTTCAAAATTGTCGCCATCTTCGGAAACTAACGCTGGATAGAGATACTCTACGAAGAAGACCCCAAGAATGGGATCTCTCTGCAGAATTGATCAACTTGCATTTGCTGCCAGAGTTTTTGGAGGAGCTGAATATCAACTACTTTCTTCATTTTGTCGGATGAGCTGTTGATCCTTTTTGGTGGGAATGGAGGAGCTAAAGAAAATATGAAAAGCTTGTCGTTGACTCAATGCGGAGAAGCAGGGGATTTTGGGGTTGATGGGAGTGTGCTGGAAAAGGTGATTGCCATGAAAAGCATCGATTTCATTGAAGTGTCCCCACTCAACTTTACGTATCCTGAGGAGAGGCAAAAGTTGAATCAGATTCTTGGCCACTTTTGGCTACACCGAAGGACATGGCTACTTTCAGCTTTCAAGGGTTTCCCAAAACTTTCAAGTTAATTTTGACGATTTTAGCCCATAATGAGAAAAAAATTATATTTATTGACGCAAAAATACTTTTCCCGCTGAATCATAATATCGCATTTCTAAATAAAGAGAAGATAATCAAAGAAAAGTTTTGCAACCTTAAATCCCTCAAATTATACTGAATTTTGTTGCGTCATCAAAATTTATTTATTTTTCCACATTTCACGTACAATGTAAAATAATGTAATTTATTGGCAGTGATAGATAATAACACGTCGTAATAATGGCTAATAAATTTAATACCTTTCACGGAAGAGAAAAATCCTGTTTTTTGTCTATAATGGCTAATAAATTTAATACCTTTCACGGAAGAGAAAAATCCTGTTTTTGTCGGTAATTCTGCGGTTAGCATCATCATATTTACGCATTGCATTTTTAAATTAAGTTTGCAAACGTACCAAAATTTTATTTTAGTATGATTTTATTGCACACTTTTTTATTTGCAAATGTGGCTTAGCATATGAATTATTTTAATCCAAAAAAAAAGGTTTCTTTCGTCATCAGCATTGACGTACGTCAATTTGGCTTGTAATCCTATATAGATAAATACGGTTAAAAGTTTTTAAGTAAAAAAGAGCACCAGTGACAGCGACACACCGACAAGATAAAAAGTGACGGTGCTGCTGCAGCAGACAAAGAAAAAATGAATTATTACTACACGAGATTAACATGAGATATTTTTTCTTTGTATTTATATGTTAATTCTTGTAAAGCCTAAAAATATATCTAATTGGGGCTTATGAGCAGCACGGTGTCTCCTCATCCGGCAGCAAGATTTTATCAATGATATGAATAATTCCTTGCTGCAGCAGACAAAGAAAAAAATGAATTATTACTACACGAGATTAACATGAGATATTTTTTCTTTGTATTTATATGCTAATTCTTGTAAAGCCTAAAATATATATCTAATTGGGGCTTATGAGCAGCACGGTGTCTCCTCATCCGGCAGCAAGATTTTATCAATGATATGAATAATTCCGTTTGAGCTCACTATATCCTCCTTCACAACATTCGCTTCTTTGTTGACCTACAAAGTTAAGTAAACAAGAAATTGTTACGATAAGCGAGTCGCATAAATCTCAGACAAGTATTTTTTTATTATTTTTTTAAAAACATAAAAATTTCATCGTTTCATCCTTACCGTCAACTTGCCATTTCGCCTACAAATCCCAGCCGCGTTTTGTCTTGTGGGCACCTCATAAGTCAAATTCGGCTTGAGATTGAGAGCATGTGACGCCAGCATGTTCTGCGTAACATGATTCTTTATCACCTGCGCATAATAAAGTAGGCAGAGATTTAAGTAATAAAAATGAGGTTAATAGCTGTATTGTGTATAAAAAATATATAATCTTGATGATGCTTGTTTCTTGCCTTTGTCATGTAATCCGTGTCAGTTTGAAGACGTCTCAGCCTCGTCTCTCCAAGCCGGCTGAAGGCCTCATCCGTTGGCACGAGGAATGTGTAATGACTTGTTGTTTGCCCTCGTCTCAGGTCTATAGCTTGGGGATCGCTGTCCAAAACTTGTTCCATCACTTGAAGGAACATGCTGTAGTTGCTGCTCTTGCGAAGAATGTCTCCAGCGCTTTCCGTTGCCGGGAAGATTACCTTGTCGATAATGTGCAGGACGCCATTCATTCCCTCAATATCCCGCTCCTCGATAAGCGCATCCTCCACCCCGTAGCCCTTCCTATAGACGGAGAGACGCACGGCATTCTCGCTGTCCAAAGTGACCAAATTCTGGTTGTGGATGATTTGGTTGGTGGTGAGCTTCCCGGGTAAAGCGTGGTACAACACTAGTTTTCTAGCCAGATCTCGATTTCTCCTCGCGCTATTCAAAATGTCTTGGTCGATTGCTATAAAAAATGATATATAGAATATATTTGGGTTAGTAAATCAAGTCATGGGCATAAGAGGATTAAAAAGAATAATAAGTAGCATCAAAAAAAAAAGTATTTTTATATAGTACAATATAATAGCTTCTTCGCTGGGTGCAAACAAGGTGTAGTTTCCCAAGTCATTGAAGAGATCATCTAGTCCACCTATTTTGATAAGCTGGCTGAAAGTTTGCAGGTGACGGCTCTCTGCCAATTCCAAAAGTGTTCGAGCTGTTGAGATATAGAAAAGGCAAAACATATATGAATACTTTGATGAACTTGACATAATTTCAGATAAGCCTTATGATGCTGATGATGATAGGATTTGGACAGAGTTATTTATAAGCATATAAATTATTTTTGTCACCTCGGTCAGGGATCAAAACGTCGTCAAGCATGTAGACTACGCCATTATTGCCCAGAATCATTTCTCCGGTGAGTCTCCTCCCCTCGACAGTATGACCTTTTTCGTCACAGTCGAAGCCTACCTTTGCAGGTCCCACTGATCTCGCCTTGTAATCTTCTGTGATTACTGGGAGACACATGACGTGAGGAATCACGTGATTTTCCAAAAGTGCCACGCAAGATTCTCGATCTGACAACATTTTTTCTAGGCGGGCTGGGGGAATTTTAAGAAAAGCTTCGTCGGATGGAGCAAGCACTGTGAACGTCTTTCCTGGCTCGCGAAGTCGAGTCATGAAATCGCATCGCTCCATGGCTTCAGACATTCTGGCAAATCTCCCATCTTCAACGACAACCTGGGCAACGTCCCGGGGAATCAAAAGGGTTGGGTCAAGAGGAGCGTCGATCATGTGCACAATCCCATTGCTGGCTTCTTGGTCTTTACGGACAATGAGGACACAGTTTACCGTTTCCATCTACAAGGCAAAATACAATGGTAATTATATAATTACGCACCGTTGCATAATTAATTTATAAACAGTCTAAATGAGCAAGTCTCATTTTACCCCAGTGGTGTATTTGCTAATCCTCAGCTTTCTTCCTTCGTATTGACTTTCCACTTCATTATTTCCAGCAAAGTCGCGGGATGGGTACTTTCGGTTGGAAATGTGATACCTAAGAACAGGATTGTCTGCAGAGCTCATAAAACTTTGGATTTTCATTATGGTTTGAGCACCAAAGGAGCCTTCAAAAGCAGAGTCCAGAGGCGCAAACAGAGTAAATGTTCCGGGTTGTGATAGCTCCTGCGCAAGACCAGAGTCTTCGAGGAATTTGACAAACTTGTTTGCTCCCAAGTCCCTCGCTGTTTCCACCACATTCTTGAGTGGTTTCACTGTTAAAGCAGTTAAATAAAACTTATTGTACTAATAATTTTATCGACGGAAAAAATAAAATCAATGTGATATCAAGTTACCCCCTGTGCATCCTTCCTCTCCAGGAATCTGCTTGTATCCCTCACAGCACTCATAACGAATAATGCTGTAGATAAAAACCAATTTAAATTTTTTTATTTTACCTATTTAAATAAATCAATTCTCTTGTTTAAATTTTCCTTCACTTACGCATCCTTCCCGCAGACTTTCTTTGCCGGCCAGAATTTGCATTCAGTCCAGTATTTCCTGTTAAGTTCCGGAACCTCTTCCACAATGCATGCATTTGGCTTTGTATCCCTCACAGCACTCATAACGAATAATGCTGTAGACCAATTTAATAATTTATATTTTAACTTATTTAAATAAATCTCTTCTCTTGTTTTAAATTTTCCTTCACTTACGCATCCTTCCCACAGACTTTCTTTGCCGGCCAGAATTTGCATTCAGTCCAGTATTTCCTGTTAAGTTCCGGGACCTCTTCCACAATGCATGCATTTGGCCTACAACAAAAAAATTTCAAAATGTTATCAATATCATCATTCATTAATTTCTGTTTCATTTTCTAATTTCACAAAAAAATATGTAAATCATTTGACATTTTACCCTTGGCTCTTGTTCACTTTGATCTGCCACCAAGGAACTCTTGGTGGCTTTCCATGGCTTACCACCACCAACACGGCTAATAGCACGCTCACTCTCAAAACTAATCTCATATTTTATAAAAATCTTTCTCAAATTCCTATCAACTCAATTTTTTTCCTGCAAAATGCTGGGAACAACAGGAAGTACTAAACTTCCGCAAATCTCAGCAGAAAAAAATGATAATTTTTTATTCTTTGCTGACAACTGCACTAGCAAAAGCAGTAGCAGCACCTTTTTTCCTTTTCTTCTGCTCCACTCCACATGCAAAAAGAAACTGCTTCCCGAGCCTGCTCCAAAATAGCCATTTTATATATGTTAGCTAGTTCCATATAGAATCAGAGACAAGTAGGTGGAGGAGGAGGAGAAAAAAGAGGAAATGGGAAGAGAAGAAAGGCAAAAAATGTAAATAGACTGTTAGTGCATAAGACGAAGATTCTCGACATACAGATAATCAGGAAGGCAGCTTTATGGTTTGGTTTTTTGTTGTTGAAAAAAAAATCTGTTTTGATCTTTTTGTGGTAATGATAATATTGCAACAACATGAAATAAAAGTGAAGAAAGATGCTATGCATCTGTGAACTTGGATTAGTTGGAATTAACAAGAAAAGGAAATTGGAGGAATGTATGAAGCGAAAAAAGGAATCAATGGATCTCCCTGAAATGTCTAATGAACCGAATCGAATGATTATGAAAATAATTTTTATTGCTACATCTGGTATATGATCTGCAAGTCTGGTGCTCTATATTATTAAAGAGCAAATTTAAGTTAAGAAGGCAGCAGTTTTCAAGGTGGCACTGACCTCCTTCACATGTAACACTAAAAAAAGTGTTTAAGATTTTTTTACGTAAACAAGTAATAAAAGTATACAAATGAAAGCAGATGTTGATTTTTTGTATTAAAACTGTACGTTTAAAAGTTTATTTGTATTTTATTATTTTTTATCGCATAAAGGAAAACGTATTTTGTACAAGAAATGTCAAAAGTCAGAAGAAAAGTGGTTATGCATGAATACATTTTTAATACAGAAATTAAAATAACGACCTATTAACTAAAAAATACTGTGAGACTACAATAATTAGTAGCATATGAATGGCCGGTACAATTAGACCTGGGGCAGCGATGGGCACGTTCGTCGGTGCTCCGGGTTTAATGATCAATTCAAACTCGTTCGAGTCAGCGATTCCTTCAATTGCAATATGTACCTGACCCGAAAATGGGGGATGTTGATACAGCTGTAGAGGATTAATAAGCTTAGATCGCTGCTGCTCAAATGATATTGATAGCTCGGATTCTGGAGGATATGGAATAAATGTTCCTACGTTTCCCACGGAACTGAGCAAGCCATTATGATCGGTTGCATTAGGTTCACGATTCCGATAGGACCAGTAGCCAACTGCTGACCCGTATTTGACTTGCAAGGGTATGGTTATACCTTCTCTTGGTATTTGAACATGGAACGTGGTCCTTTCATCGCGCCCAACACTGCCATTAATTTGAACACCTTCTCCAGAATCAGGGGGTAGAACGATTGGTGGTGGCGTTGTGGTGGTGGTTGTTGGACCTGTTGTCGTCGACGGAGTATCCGTCACCGTGGTGACTTCGGGTGTAGTTGGTTCTGTAGTCGTCGACGGGGGTGTAGTTGTTGATCGGGTTGTCGTCGATGGAGTATCCGTCACCGTGGTATCTGGGCTGGTGGAATCAGTAGTTCCGGTGGTATCTGGGCTGGTGGCGTCGGTGGTTACAGTTGTATCTGGGCTGGTGGAATCAGTAGTTCCGGTGGTATCTGGGCTGGTGGCGTCG
>JAANSP010002870.1:0-12119 GCA_036850745.1 Homidia socia | reverse complement strand
ATATTCAAGCACTTTTTCATCACAAATTACAGCGTATGTAAAACTGATCGGCTTCATTATTGCCTCCACTTTTCCTTGTGGTACACTTGTGTCTTGTAGACTTTCAAAATCAAAATAACACACTATTGGCTTTCTCATGCTAATCAATGCAAAATTAGGGGTTTCACATGTACCTTGTCGAAAAAACTCCATTTTTCTGTTTCCGAAAGCAGCACATTGAGCCATGTGTTCATTTCTTATTCTCTCAACACGAAACTTTCCCATACAGTAGAAACAAAAGAAAGTATTTCCGTGAATATTTAAAAAGGATTGAATGTTGAAAAGATAAAGGTAGTGCCCGACTTGCTCATTTTCACTTTCGTAGAGTAAAATATCTGCATGGTAAGTTTTTTTTGCTGAAGAAAGTTTCATGGGAATGGTATTGCCTCTTACAAAACCAAATAAGTTAACAGAAAAGGATGGGTTATTTCTTAGAAAAATGTCGATTTCATGGATGTTACAAACGTCACCTATTCCAGCAAAATTTACAAGTTCCCCATTTCTATTATTCTGCAAAAAAATGTCATAACTGCTCCTTCGTTCTATCAATCGCTTATTATTCAACCGTAAGTAGCATGCCATCATACAATAGGTAAAGCAACGAGGTGAAGGTGGAGAAGCAACACCTCTTCTTCTCCGAATCCCGATAGGTAATGGCTGAGACCGGTATCCTCCTGTTATGGGTCGGTAGTGAGCAACATTAATGATTGCTTTGTCCAGCCGCTTAATTACCCATGACGATCCCATTAAAACAAAATTATTTATTTGCGATATAATCATGTTTCCACAAGACACAATCATAACTTCTGCCGAATTCGGATTAAGTAGCACGTGCATCGTGCTATTAAAGTATTTAAAAGCTTCTCCGCGTGAGTACACTTCCATCATTAAAATTCTTAAATTAAACTGGAATTTTATATTACGATAAACGCCTAAAGCATTTGTCAACAGCCGCTTAATGTCTTCCATATGTCTTCTAAGAAAACTTTCTACGGTTATAAAGTTATCCTGAATGTCCAGTTCAAACGTCTGTAAAACGCCCAAAGCCGCACTGGTACGGTGAAAAGGTGCAGAACTAAAGCCGTTGTCACCAACCCCTTGCCCTATAACAGGTCTACACCGATGAAGAGAAAGTGTTGTAACACATTCAAAACAACTATAACAGGTATGGACAGATTGGATGTGTCGTAAAAGAGCGGTGTTTCTGTAAAAAGAGGTTCTACAGAAAATACAGTAAAGCTTTCTTTGACCACGAGAAGGCATGATTTTTATTCAGTAGTTCTTTTTCCACACAATGTTGTTTAGTCTTGAGTTTCCACAAGTCTCACCGTGACTGAGCATCGCGTGCAGCTTGCTCCTTGTTTAAAAATACTCTTTCAGCGACCCTTTTGTGAACGATTATACAGTTAATAGTTCGCGTGTTTGTAATGTTTGCAAAGAGCTTTCATTGGGGATTAGAGAAACAGAGTGAAATGAGTAAAACTCCACCCATGCTTCTCTTTTCTCCTGCGCCATGTTTCAGGCGCACTCTTTATTTACAAAACTTTTACAATACAAATAACCATAGTATTATTTCCTCGTCTCTCTCTGCTTGGTCTTTGGAATCAACTTGAATGCGTCGTCAATGAAGTTGTTAAGTGCGTGATCTTTCAATGCTCCCCCTATCGATGCTCGGCAAAGAGGGCAGGTGTTTTTATCCTGCATCCAAGTAAGTAAACACGCATGACAAAATGTGTGAGTACAATCAAGAGTTTTCCCCTGTAAAAATATTAATGCAATGTTATAATAATGTTTTTTATTTCATAACAGTAATATTCTTACCTGATATAATATTCCTAAGCAAATGGAACAAGAAAAATGCTCCTCCAGCAACTCATAAAGACGCATTTTAGTTGTTTTAGGGACAATCCTTTTTTGTTTCCTAACAACTAAAATTTTCACTGTATTTTTTGAACATCTGTATTCATCATTAAACGGACTTTTAAACTTAAACTTTTTATTAACGCTAGCTATATTTACTATCCGATACCATAAATCAATAACACGATCTAAACTAAACCTTAAAATTTCAAAAATAATACTTTCTTGACTTTTTATTTGATCTAAAAGGTCTTCAAATTTCACTTCTTTGCGTGATTTACGTTGAAATGGCTTTAAAAGCTTCGCTATTTTAAGGCACCTAACCTTTTCATAGTCCGATAGCAAAGAAACGAGATCGGTGTTCAATAGTACCTCTAAAAGACTGTAAGCAATTTCAATATTATTACTAGACTCTACCCGAAAAAAATCAAAACGTAAATTAGGAGGCAGGGTCAAGAGCTGACTCTTAAAAAAATGTACATTTATCTCTACAATAGACTTGCTCATCTTCGAAAGTTTCTAGATAAAAAGTTGAAAAGCTTGATTCTGTTCAATGAAAATTCTAGTGATCTCTCAAGAGAATCAAGTTGGTCTGCTCTCGCCCCAAGCTCGTAGAAGTATACCAACATTTCAATTAAACGAGGAGTTTCACAATACAAATCGAACACGCTACCATGGATGGGGTCCCTCCACGGATAACCGTAATACGAATGCATAAATACCAACGAGTTGTCACGGCGACACTCCACAACAAGAGACGGGGGGCGGTCCGTGGCTTGTATTGCATCTGTCGCACCCACAATTGTGTTAATATCAAACATCATGACACGGTTAATCCCGTAGTAATGGGCAGGGTGATAATTTTCATCCATGAAAACCTGCTGCCATGTGCCGGCTCCCACTGCTGAAGGGTTGTTGAGTGTTGCCCCGAAACCATGTTTAGAAATGATGTACCATGGATCTGCGTAATAAACAACGTGTAACAACCGTATATTTTTTAAAACGTTTTTTATGACATACCTTTCATCTGCTCATCCTGAAAAGACAGGTTGAAATCTTCCAACAGCCCAGTAGAAAACAAACGCACAAGTGCATAAATGTAAGGAGTCATCTGCCTACACGGTGAATGACTGCATTTCTGAGTATATGGAGCCAATGTTAAGGCGTTCACGTCTCTTCCTAATTGTATTATATTGGTTTGCCCGCCTTGCACGGGACCTTCAATAATCTCATACCCACAACACCAGCAGTTCAAACGTGTTCCAAAATCAGGAAATCCTTTAAATGGGCGCATACAGCTTTCAGGCCAAATATACTGCCACATTGTATCACTGATAAATCCTTTAACATAAGCTTGCACAATTAAGTAAGCCAATTCACTAAAAGGTTGACAATTATTTCCCAGGTGACTGCACAGCTTTGTTATACACTTTCTTCTTCTTGGGTCCCAATGTATGTTTTTTCTTGGAGGCTTATGGTTTAAAGGGTGAACAGTAAAGCCTGCACATTTCTCTGGTTTCTGGGCTACGGAATTGATATATTCTTGTATTCGTTCTTTAGAAAGGTATGTCATTCTACCTGTTATATTTGGATTCATTTTTGTAGAATAACACTGATATGCTCACTTTTTCCTGCTGGAAAGAGATGTTTTGGCTAGCTTTGCGAGATGTAAAGTGAAAATCATTTGAGAATGGTTGAAGCTCGTTTCCATTTCTCTCTCACTTTATCTCTTCCAGTTTTATTAAGGAGGGAGTGAGGGCAGTTCATTCTTTGTAACTCTTTAAGTACAACATCTAGTCCATTAATGTTAGTGTGCTTGGGCGAAATATTTGAAGTTAAATGGTTTAAAATATCTACTATGTTAGTAGAAGGTAGGATTTTGCTCCCCTTCTTAATTTCGAATGTGCGTGTCCAACCTATTGTGCTTCCGTTCAAAATCTACAGTCATAACACGCTTATTAAAACTTCAATTTATATATTCATATTTTTCAATTGGTACTCACCTGCATTATTTTTTCCACCGTCATTTTCTGTTTATTTGGGATGAAATCGAGAATATTCTGCTTATCATCATTAAATGAAGTAAACGTCTCTCCCTCGTTACCACTTTCATTACTGATTAAGCGGCGGTACGTCTGAATGGGGACAGCTTTGTATAACAAAAACCTATCCATTGTTTGCTAGCACTGAGCAAAAAACTCCCTCTACGGCTTTTGTTAAAAACGAGATAATGATCAATACAACTAGCTTTGAGTGCTTTGTAAAAAATTTTTTTAGCTGTTTATAGTTCCATTTTCTCTTTAAAAATCTGCTTATAAGTTGGCGATAACGACGGAACAGCAAGTGTTCTCTTTTTGTGCACACAAACTGTTTCCAGTTCAGAAATAACTCTGCTAGATAACCTAGCTGTTCATTTGTGGATTTTTGAATAAGCACTTTCACACGTTTACCTTTTGCTTTTGGAAACTGTTCCAAATACACCTTATGTTTATCCATTTTTTATATCCGTTAAACATACAGAGAATTACACAAATCTAATTTAGACACTCTCCACTTTTTTACTTAAAAAGTAGGAACACGAGAAATAATTTTTTACACGCAATCATCAACCCTTTACTCTCGTGTTATAGACAGTTTGTGTTGTGAAAAAACTGAACATTCATTAAAAATGGATTCAAATATTACCCCTTTTTTCCTTCAATTTATCAGTATTTCTTTAATATTTTCTCCTCGTATTTTTCATCATAATATTTTGACAGCCAGGTTATAAACGGAAGGGTCGATAAACAATTATAGCAATATGAATTACATTTTCTTATCTCAACTCGTACAGATCGTAATTGATAACAACATACTACATGTATATCTACTACTATTATCTCGCAGCTGTCACAGTTCTTGCAAAAGAACTTCATGACTACTTAATAAAGTACTCTAATACACTGTTTCCATAGTTTTTTCTTGAACGAGTATTTAAATAAATAGGGAACGCACAAACGTTACAAACAATCTCACTTCTACTAACTTGACACTTTACACACCTCAACTCACGCTCATGTAGAACTTTTGATATAAACCTAAAAAATTGGCTTTTGTTACAGTGTGCACAGTGCCCTGTGAGACGATCTAAATTCGGATCGTATTCATTTTCCATTTTCGCACATGGTTCTTGTATTTTTTGAATA
Source organism: Homidia socia (assembly GCA_036850745.1). Taxonomy (NCBI): domain Eukaryota; kingdom Metazoa; phylum Arthropoda; class Collembola; order Entomobryomorpha; family Entomobryidae; genus Homidia; species Homidia socia. Next base: position 7,035 of record JAANSP010002870.1, on the reverse strand, counting down.
TGAAACTACTTTCCCTATATACAGACAAACACAGGCAGCAATATTTTCTGCAAACTATGACGTAGTAACACGCGCTACGTAATTGACACTGCCTCACTTTCTCAAAACTACATAAAAAATACCTTATCGTATTACACTTTACACACTGCTTAAATGAACTCTTTACTTTAGTGTACTTGCACCACTGAAAAGACATCCTTTCGAAACGAAATCTAGGAACTAAGTGGCACGAAAAAAACTGTGTCGTCGGTAATTATCATGCTGTCCCGTATTCTAAATTTTTGAAGTTGATGGTAAGAAAGATCGCAAAATATACGCCCGCGATTCGTCTTAGAAATTATGTAGTTGAACACATTTACTAAAAAGTGTGCATTTTGAGGAAATAGTTGATACGATAACCGAGATATAGTTGATCTATCTTTGGGGTTATCAAAAACATATAAATATTCGCATTGTAATGTGATGGTTCTAATACTTGTGCTGGCAAAGAGATTATGTAAAGTTAAAATTATGCTGACCCTTACGTGTCTTACAACCCTTATACAAACGTCTGTTATTTTCCTTCCTAGTGAAGAATTAGTTAACAGAGTTTGCACATCATCTAGTACAAGACAAGTGTCAGGTTCTAAATCTTTCTCATCAAAGTCAGGTGTAAAATTTACATAAGGATATTTTTGGTGAAAGTCATGAAATTCTGGACAGTCAATACCGTACACATAAGTGACTTTTTTAAATGGGTTAACAACAAGCTCATCTTTACGTGCAAGTAAATTAAATATTTCAGTGCTCTTCCCAGCTCCCGATCTTCCGGCTAAAATCATATGAAATGGATGTACAAGAGAGCCATTAATTTCATCTGCATTAAGCTCCATGATAACACTTTGCTAAATATATCTGGGTAAGCAGGATAGGCATTCAGAGGTATATCTGACTTTAAGTTTAGGCTTAATATACCTATTGTAGAACTGTAAAACTAATCTTTCATTATAGTACTTGTCAGTTTGAAATCTTCTCATTATTGTGCAAAATCGCACTTTTCTCAATAAGTGGTAAACTACATACAAAACAAAATGTCCACATAATGACGTATGGTCATTCTGGTGTGCCTTACAGTTTTCCAGAAGAACTTTTACATTATTAAAGTTTTTAGAGTATTTAGTTAACTTTTCTCCATACGAGTCATAGTACAAAAACTTTTTTTTAATTTTAAACAATAACATCCAGTGTTTTCCAGGAAAATCTTCCGAGTTGGTAATTATAACCGATTTATCTAAATCTAAAGTATTTGGAGTGCAAACTGTATAACTACGACTTTTACAAATATAATTTAAAGCAGCTCTTAGTTCATTTTCGTTCATTGCAATATAGTGATGCCGTTCTCTCCTCCTTTCAGAATGGCATTCCGCTGACCTAATACCAAGGCTGTAACATCAACAGTGCATCCGCTTGCAAAGTTTAAATTTATTGTCAGATTCCCAGTTCGTTCGCACGAGTTTATTTCGTTTGCGTAGGCTTTAAAAGCATATATGGTGTAACCTTTTAGATAATTTGATCTTTTTATTCCAATTGATTCATATCCCAGCCCAAGCTGGTTTATTAGAGAATTGTAGCTGAGCAAATATTCTTTGTCACTGATATTTAGGGACATATAGTCAGTTGAAATTTGATCAACCATAATATTGATGTTCGTTAATCCATATCTCTCAAACGAAAATGGGTTTTTCGACTGTTTGTTATTAAAAGCCTCTGTAGACACAAGAGCTACCACTATGAGATCTGGCAGCAATTGAGTACTAAATATATTGTCAATCACAAAATTCTGTGTATTGCTCGATATGTTTCTGGACCTGAGCAAAGTCTTGGGAAAGGAATACTCAATCGCGTTGTTGGTGAAAAGACCACTGGTCAGGTTTACTATTCTCTCGTCGGCTTTGATTTTACAAATGTTTAGTTCACACTTTAACAACTCGATTTTATACGTAGCTGTGTCAGGGGAAATCAAAGAAAATGAGTCTGGGCTCCGCTTAAGTTTAAGCTTAAAGCTCATGTGCGGTTCCAAATATTTACCGCTTAGCCAAATATCATCATAAATACATGACATTGCCTCAACAACTTTGCTTTCTGAAACGATTTCTTTCCGTTTGTTATATGATTCATTGTTTGTAGATGAGTTTGGGGCATCATCGGGATAAAAAAGTGAATTTGCTAGTTCATTGCTTTTGTATTGAACGGGATACGTAAGCAAGGCCTTCAAATACGATTCAAGATGGTATAGGTTACTTGAGGAGACGAGAGTATCGTTAATGTAAAACTCACTGGACTCAAAAATCGATGGAGCGAAAAGGTTCACAACCGCAACATCAGCAGTAGTAGGCAGTTTAGTTGATTGATCTTTTACGACTTTGAAGTTTATATACATATATGAGTGAAGTAGATCGATGAAATGACCTGGAACCGCATTATACTATACATAATGTTAGACCATGTCGTTTTTTTATATAAAATAACTTCTTACCGAAAATTCAAGGTATGCCGCACTGTCGCTCAAAGCGGCCTGAGTAGGAACTTTAGAGAAGAATCTCTGAATAATTCCAACGTCCTTCTTTCCAGGATCTTTTAAGTTGAAATTACTGGAAAAGACAGACACTTGCTCCATAATTACTTTCTTGATTTTTTACACCCTTTCTTTTTAACGCAGTGACGCTTTTTCTTCCGTCCTTCCCCGATCAGTTCTGCTTTACTTCTGGGAGTTTTCGATCTTGACTTCCTCCTTTTCTTACCTTTTCCTTTAAGCACCCGTTTCTGTTTTACAGAATGGGATGCAGAAGAGAGAGGAATGTAAGAGGAAGGTGTTTGTTGGATTAGGCCCTTCATTGTCTCTTTATTTCTAAAACGACACTAAAATCTTTTGTAAACGGGATGTGCTCCTGGCTTTCATTCACTACCTCAATTTGTATGCTTTCAAGTTGTTGTCGCTCCAAAGTTCCAAATTGCACTGTATCATAACTGTAATGAACACGAGTTTTTGAATGCTCATGCTCAAGTAAGCGTAGCACCCTCATTCTTTTTCCGTTAAACACTTGAGGCGATACAACGTTTGTTTTAATTATTATCATGTTGTTTCCGCGAAAGAGATCCACAGTTTTACTTTTGAAATCTTTATCAATAAAATCTTTACAGTCAAGTATTCGCCTGAGTGCACTGCTTGGATATATTCTGTATTTGGAATTTCCTTCGTCAATACTAACACTTGTGTCATCATCTGCTGAAAACATAAAGTCTGTAACATCCTTTGTTATTAATGCCTCATTGATTTTTGAAACTAGACCCTGCAAAGACGGTTCGTCTGGTTCCAACACTTGAATCTCTTTAGTGGTTGGTAATCTCACCACTTCAAAGGAGAGAGCTGTGCCTTTGCTAATGTTATCATACGCTCCTTGATTGAAGGGTTCCTCTCCTAAAATATCCTGGCTCGCATAATAACTTTTCTTAAAACCAAACACATTTCTGAAGTCCTCTGACAAACGAAGCCCCATACCGCTTCCATAGTCTGTTTTTATTCCATAATATATTTTTCTGTTCGCTACATACTGTGCAATTTGCGCTTTTACACCAAGTTTTAAACAGTTTTGGTTAAAAATTGTTACATCCAAAGCAATAACTTTATCTTTATGCACATTTAAAATGATGTGTTGTTCCGCCCCAATCTGAAGTATCATTTGACCGTCTTCTTCACTATTAAATATTGATTGAACGGGGTAAAAAAATGCTTCGGATAAGCCTATCATATAAGCAGACTCGAAGAAAATTGGGGTGAGAATGTTTGTATAGAAGTTGGAATGTGTATTTGCTTTATTTTCGATTATGGCAGCCTCCGAAGATAGAGTCAAATATACTGAATCCTCCATTATACCACTTGTATTTCCGATTCGTAAAATTTTCCTGTAACATATTGAGATTTTTTGAATCATCGACCAATAAAAGGTTTCTTACATAGATTTCATAAACGAGCTTCTCACCTTTAATTTCTTCTCCTTGTTGGTCACTTATTACGTAAGTCGGAGGATTTGTTTTGTTTACTTTTTTAATAAAAAATGTTTCTGTACTAAACCGTCTTGAGTAGCCTTTGGAGAAGTGGGTCTTATTGATAGAGATTCTTATTTCTTGACCTTCTTGATATTGTGGTTTCTTTGGTTTTTCTCTCATATGCTTTCCATATAGCTTCTGCCACACTTTTTCGTGATTTTCTTCTTTCGCAGCTAAATTAGGACTAGTACCAATTGCACTGTGGTACCTTCCATTATAGCTTGCTACAAGATATTTCAATTGGTCCTTCCATTTTTGGGTTTTTCTGTTTGCGAAAAGTCTTTGCATTGACTGCATCAAAGTTGATATCACCCGTTCACATAAACTTGCTTTGATTTCGCTAAACGTATTGTACCAAATAATGTTTTTTTCTTTTAAGAAATCCTGGGTTTTCGTCGAAGTATACTCCGTACCTGTAACGTAAAAAGTTAGTTAAAATGCTTTGGGATTCGAGATTATTTTCTTACTTACCCAGGTCGGTTTGCAGATATCGGACTTTGGTTTCCCGAAGAAGCTTCTTTAGCGCTCCTACTATCATTTCCGGCTTCTTACTGGACAGCGGATACACATAAATCTACATTAAGCAGCTTAGTTAATTAAGAATCCTCCAGTTGATTATGTTGTTGTAGACTTACCTTTCTTGAAAACATATCCAAAAAGAGACAAAGATACCGGAATGGTTTGTTTTGCTTTAGATATTTTTGAACATCAATCAAATCGCTACACAGGAAAAATTCGGGAAAATGAACTACATATTTTAATCTCTTAAACTTTCGTTTTACTTGCACGAAAGCCCAGTAGCTTTCTACTTTACGTAGTTCGTTTAGAATATCTTTATATGGCACTTTCTTCTTTTGCGTTCGATAATAAGTTGATGCCCCGCTTAGGGACCCATGAATACGAGGGTTGAGCCACTTTTTCTTAATGTTACTCATCGTTCAAAATCTTTTTAAATGCACCAACTAACTTTTTAAGAGTTTTATGCTCAAGCTCAATCATAGGATCATTGACCCCTCTTCCATTTTTTGTAATTGGTTCGGATTGTTGGTACACTGCCCAGCTTACAGAATCCCACTCTGTACGGTATGGTCTAATTAACAAATTTTCGATTCTTGTAACGCTCCAGTTATTCCAGAACTCTATTGTATCGCCACTTTCATATTTTATGTCAGGGAAGTCGTAATACTCATCCCCGAAACTATCCTTTTTAATTATTGTTTGAGAAATTTTTTCACTAATTTTTTGAATAAATTTGCTTAGCTCTGTAATTGGGAATTCGAATAGTGCCACATATGGAGGATACTGTAAACTTTTAATAAGTATTTTGTCTGTATGCTTTGTCACTCTTAATTTTCCAATTCGAATACTGTTTTTCCAAGGACATGAAGACGGAGCCATCGTCGTTCTTGCTTTGCGCTCTGTTTACGATAAACTGAAAATAGTTTTTCCTTTATTTGGCATATTTGTATGAATATTTTGCATATTCTATTTCCCCCAAATGAATCTTCATGAAAGTTGCTTGGGTTATATCGGGGGGTGCATATCATTAACAAAAGTTTTTTGCATGAGACCGTTCATGAATCTTTATGAAAGTTGCTTGGGTTATATGGGGGTGCATATCATTAACAAAAGTTTTTTGACGAGGGGCTAACATAGTCTATATTTCACTACTTAATAAGCTCCAGCAATTACTTGTTGGAATGACTGCTAAAAGCTAGGGTTATCGGCATTTAATCCCAACTCCCAGCCTCATAAAACAGGACATAACAGCTACTCCACTTCAAACAACAAGTGGGAATAGCTATCCATGACATGTATTGCCCAATAAGAGTAAATATTTATTGCTTACTTATGAAAAGTTTGTCAAAGATTCGTGACTAAACGCCCTCTCGAAATTGACATGGGTAATTTTATTAAAAACGATAAGGCTAAATAGGTTTCTAGACTGCAAACACTGCAAATATGCTTATGAAATTTCTCTGATAAATTGTATAATTAAATTTTAGTTGATCAGGGAGTAAAATCATTATTGAGGTGACACAAGCCTTTTCACGCACGTGCAATTCCTTTAAAAAGTCAGTGGTTTACATCCCAACGTCGTTTTATTAAATTTTAGTTGATCAGGGAGTAAAATCATTATTGAGGTGACACAAGCCTTTTCACGCACGTGCAATTCCTTTAAAAAGTCAGTGGTTTACATCCCACCGTCGTTTCTTTTTACACAACAACAGGTTTGACCAAATCCCAATGATAAGTTTTACTACGTAAAGGCAAGTCCAATCCATGAAATTTCTATGCATAAATAATTATGTTGGTATAAAATGTAGGGAATAATTATGTCGTGGCATATTAACTGTCAGTCTGTGTGTGTCCAACTTGAGGACCATGTCAGTACTACATTCCCATTTTAACTGAGCATGCTAATATTATTGCAAATTTTGTGCCCGTGCCAATTACTCTGTGACAATCTGTTATATAATTATAAAATAAAATAGGGTCATTTTGTTTGTTTGCTCAGGCATTTATGAATAGATTTTTAGAGTTGATACACATGTTTTCTATACACAACAGCAGTAGTTGGTTACAAAGATAATCAAAATGATTATTAGTATTGAATTAGAAAAGTAAACTTTACAAATGCAGTAATTATTTTCAATATAAAAATTCACTGGCCTCCGAAAAACGTTCATGTCAGTTACCACCTTTATTTCAAATACTAAGGTACGCACACTGAGGTAACGACTATTAAACTGAAATTTACTCCTGAATGTAATTTGTTGAAGAGAGTTTTGAAATATCATTTTACTTCATCTTATCATCTTGTTCCTCCAAAAATAGCTATTTTAGGAATTGCGCTCAAAAACTTCAATCCGTTTCCACTTACCACTCATTTTAAAGCACAACCTCCAATATGATTACTCAAGACTGCATTACCGTTTTAAAAGCTCA
>JAANSP010002869.1:0-12122 GCA_036850745.1 Homidia socia | reverse complement strand
GAAATAGTCCTTTCCGTTCAATATTAAATGAGTCATTTTTCTTAGCCTGCCTGTCACTATGCTAGTTTTTTGTTGGGTTTTTGTTTGATTCCCCAGTCTGTAGGAGCTGTAGTAGCTCTGTGCTCTCATATCTTTTAGCCTGGACCTGGAGTAGATAGTACCTACCTACTAGGATTAGATTATAGGGAAAAATGAGTAAACTCGAACATTTCAAACGAAAACACTTGCATCATGCAATTTTATAGCCAAAATAGCCATCCATCACCATCATTCATTGTTGTTCCCACTATCCCATTTGACACTGCATTGGCTTGGCACTGCACTGGCACTGTCAGAAAAAAGTACAAAATTTGCGAGTAGTTCGAATACCGGGCAGTCTATCAATACCCCGACGTTTTTAGAAAGTATGAAAATGATTCATCATCATCATCATGATGCAACAATGCCAGGCGAACAAAGCGGTAGTAAACCGTTGAATTTTAGTCATCACTAGAAAGCCACCAACAGTACTGTTTGAAGGGCGACAATGCTATTGAGCCTTGGTTGAGCCTACCTACTATACAATTTTTGCAATAAAGTGCGTTTTTGTTTTCAAATTTTGTATAGGTATGTCAAATATATCCAGTATAATTAAAAAAAGTATTATTGATGATCAATAATGATCACTGCCAGTCTTTACATAATAAATGGGGCGTTTGGAATTTGGATTAAAGAAACTCATAAATTACGTACTATGAATTTAATGCAATGTAGGTATAGTAGTTGAGAAAGCGCGTTGTAGCAAAACTAGTCACTACCACCAAACATATTATAGAGTCGATTGCATCTCGAACATGACATTTTCTTTGCATCATGTTTTAATTAAATTAATTTAAAGCTAACGGTTATGCTGTTCCCAATTGATTGTCTCGCACAATTAACGCGAGTTTCATTTATTGGCCAGAAATTTGAAGTTTGGCCAAAAGCATGGCACGAAGGCCACTGAAAAAAGAAGGAATGGAAAATGTAGCTGAAGCTGTCTTTTACCTCAATAATAATGTCACATACAGCTACTAGAAACGTATTTACTTTGCGAACACCAATGGGATATTTTAAGAATGCACTTCACCTGGCATTGATAGAGATTTGATTTTCAGCGATTTTTTGATTGAACGATTCCAACTTAAAATAAATAAAAAATCATTTAAAAAATGAGCATGTTTTTGCAATTTAAAAACGTATCGTAAGCTTTCATCCAACAGAAACATTGATTTTCTCTTCTTAGAAATAAAAAGTTTTGATGCCAGTCTTTATAAGAAATTGCTCGTCATTTTATCAGCATGCAAATGGTGAATAAGTTCCAAAATATATTACACCCACAATAATGTAACACGGATGAGCAGTTGGGTGGATTGTTTTTAACTGTAATTTTTTAAAATCTGTTCTGCGTACTCTTATGATATTTTTTGNAATGATTACACCCACAATAATGTAACACGGATGAGCAGTTGGGTGGATTGTTTTTAACTGTAATTTTTTAAAATCTGTTCTGCGTACTCGTATGATATTTTTTGTTTCCAATAAACTTACTCGCTTTCACTATACATCTATTGCTCGTTGTAATTAGTTGTATTTGCAGGCATTGCTTTTCAAGGATGTTTCCATAAATTGTCCGTGCAGTCAATATCACTCTGTGCAATATGGGGATGAATTAATCACTAAAACGATTTTTTCAGAGTTGCACCTGTGACAAATTAGTAGTGTTATTCTACTCCATATCATATGCATCCCCCTCGTTCTAGCTCATCATCGCAATATTTGCGATTACGACGTATTTACTAGAGCATCCTACTCGTAAACCTCGATTTCGAGAGACAACGCATTATTCTCTAGTTTTTTGTGCTATGATATTGAAGATATCAAAGGATTACACTTTACGCAGGTGGTCCTAGCAAGTGTGGTGTACTTCGTATTTTAATAATTTATGGTTAAAACAGATTGAATTTATTGCAATCTCGTTCGAAGTGGCTTATCATAGTGAATTATTGCATGATAATATCTTCGAGTTTATTATATATTTATGTATTCTGCTATGCATTAAAATAAGCAAACTTTCACACATTTCACAGCAATCGAGATTTATATATTCAGGAGTCATTTTTTTCGTTCCCAGAAAAATAGCAAGTTTCAAACCCTTGAGCTTGGCATTTCAGCCAACGTATTATTTTCAAGTCAATGACCTCCACTGCGGGAATTACAAGACTCTCTACTCTATATCCCATCAACAACATCATTATTATCAACTATCAAAATGTGGAAGTAGAAATACAGTATGAAAATATTTACTTTTGAGAACACAGTCGGCAAATTCATGCGCTTATTCACCCTCCTCCTCCTCACCATACTATATAGTCGTTGTTTTATTCCCAAGTCCGTTTAATTTTTTCTACAATTTTTATTTTGTAAATGCACAACAGCCACTTTCATTCAAGTCATATTGAAATTGGAATTGGAAACCCGAAAAGTAATAAAATCTGTACCGTAATAGATAGTAGAGCTAACGCATTAGATACATGGATAAGCATAAAATTCACACAAATGGTTGTTGGAGACTTGTTTTTTGAGGTGTAGCATAGGGTTCCCACCCACGGACTATATGTATCAAATGCAATTGTGACTTTCTTAAGTATCAAATTTCCACTTGTCAGCTTTTCAGATCGCATACAACACAGACGTCAATTCTCAATTAGCTTATTAGAAGATTTTTATACGGTTCATGCAAAGATGACAGCAAGAGTGTGAGATTTAGCGGATATACATGATCAACATGGTGCTTCATATATCAACCAAGATATTTTAGGTGGGCACTTTTCGTGGTACAAGATTATATGAAAAGATCACATTATCGCTTATTTTGTGGCGAATTAATTACGTTTCTTTATGACTAGCTGGTAAAAGACTTTTTGGGGAACTGTTTGCCGGTGCAGATACGGAAATTGTTGGTAGTAAATTGATTAATGGATTCTGCTTACAGAATTCTTTCCCCATTTCAATATTTAAATGAAGTTCTGATTTTCAGAGTAATGGCAATAGCACTTGTGCATTGTTTCACCTGTCATTTACCTTAATGTCCCACTGTAAATTTTCCGTTACACCAACGACAAGAAAAATTATGATGCGTAAGCAGTAAGCATCATGCGGAGTAACGTTTTCAAACTCTCAAAATAATAGAATTTGTTAATGCCTGGAGATGTTTTGCACATCATCGAGTGTTATAAACGGGTTCTCACTCTTGGAGTAGTTTCCTTCTCCCATTTCACTCTTCGACAGTTTTTCTATCCAAGGAACACAGTGCAAACAAACTTGGCAGCGGTATACTTATCAGCTCCAAAAATAGAGCTTCGTGTTTCAAGCGAGCTCCCTGTGTTCTAAACAAGCCTGTAAAACAATCTCAGCATACAAGCAAAACGAGAAGTGATAATCGTTGCGAAATACAGTTTGACTCGTGTGTAAGTTTGTATTCGACTTTTTTGTATCGGCACGTTTACACTTAAATATGTATATGTATCACCATAACAATATTGTGCCCTGGCCAGGAAGATGTTTGTGGAGTTGGCAATGAATTGTAAAAGTTGAAGAGATAAGATGAAACTTCTGTTTTCTTGTCTTTTATTATCCTCCCATTGTCATTACCCGCGACGCAATGCTCACGTACGCTCACGCGAGTTTTGCACTTCTGGATGTGCTCATTTTACAAATACGCAGATAATAAAAATATTTCTAGGCATATGTATTTCAGCTTACCATTTAGTTTTTACTTAGGTACTTACAGACTCCAAGTTTCCATGAGATAAAACTTTAGGACAATGGATGCCTTAAAATTGAGAATGTGTAATATCATTGTCAAAACTATAATTGAAGGATTAAAACAAATAAGCATGCAACCTTCAAATTAATTCTGGAACCGACATCGTAATAGCGGACATTTGCAAATGGGTGTGCCTTTAATTTATGCTGACTATTTGGCAGTGCCAACAATAATCAATGTTCACGCATATCTAAATATCTTTACACAAGGATATGTCATGTCAATGTATTGAAAGCGTTTGTTTAGTTTAGTAATACAAATTCAAAATAAACATTTGGCATATCTGCAAAAAGCAAAACGCATTTGTAATTTTTACTGCTTAATGCTTATTATTTTGCTCTACTTTCCTATTATAGGACGCGTAATTAGAAAAAGGGCTATGCAAAGTACAAAGTTTCACCTCTAAAAAATCAGTTGTCAATAACCGCTTTGCAAATATGGTTTTGTCATGTCAATGTATTGAAAGCGTTTGTTTAGTTTAGTAATAAAAATTCAAAATAAACATTTGGCATATCTGCAAAAAGCAAAACGCATTTGTAATTTTTACTGCTTATTATTTTGCTCTACTTTCCTATTATAGGACGCGTAATTAGAAAAATGGCTATGCAAAGTACAAAGTTTCACCTCTAAAAAAATCAGTTGTCAATAACCGCTTTGCAAATATGGTTTTATGTGTGGTTTTTGTCAGGGAATTCATTTCTACTCCTTGGAAAATTATTTTAAAATAATATAGGTTTATGACATTGGCATGTAATGTAATCTGTCAACATCTGTCTTCGAATGACAAGATGTACAAGTTATGGAAAAATACAGACCTCCAACTTGCACTTGTATATTGGAAAACTTGGAAAATATGAAAACAGTAGTACACCTCACATAGTATATTGATTTAAAAAGACGGTTTGTCTAAATCAAACAAAATTTTTACACAAACGAGGCGCTCCTAATATTATTATTGCCCTTAGTATATTGGAAGCAGTCAATAACTAAAAAGACAGAAACCGTTAAAATCTGTTTTTTTTCGAACATAAAAATAAATTATGTGGGAATAAAATTTCATTTATTGTTACCACTCACCGACTTGAACCCTTTTTAACATTTTCTGTCAATAACTAAAAAGACAGAAACCGTTAAAATCTGTTTTTTTTCGAACATAAAAATAAATTATGTGGGAATAAAATTTCATTTGTTGTTACCACTCACCGACTTGAACCCTTTTTAACATTTTCGACTTTCTTAAGACAAACTTGAGTAATGATACTAGTCCTACCATAGTAGGCAGTCTCAAATAGATTTTACCAAATCAAATATTGTTTTTTTACAATATCCGACACCCATATCTAAAATGGAAAAAATAGCATCATGTGTGTGATATGCTTTATAAAATTTCCTTTTCAAAATTAATAGTAAGACTAGCCTATAAATAATATTCGCACGTAATCATTGCTCAAGCAAAATCCTTAAATTTTGCAACTAAATATTGTAACTATTCCGTATGTTTAGAAAAATCAAATGAACTTTTATGTCCATAACGTCTCAAATCCATTATTTCGTTTTTTCTTGTGTGTTCAGTAAGAATTCGCATATGAGCTAGGTTTTTTACTTCCGATTAGTACGCATGTATTATTGAAAAATGCGTACGTGCGCTTACCTATGTTTTACAATTACCCACTACTTTTGTCTTCCGCACGCATGCCTGTTTTTTGGGAGGGGTTTGGGGACATGTCAGCATTCAGTATTTATGGATACTTGACTTTCTTCCGGAATCTACAAATTAGGAAAGAAGGAATCGAGTTAATACAACATTTGATGCATTCGGCAGCAGTAAAGATCAAAGTTGTAATTTATTTACGTTCAGCCACAGCCCTACATACGTATTGAAATGCTTGTACACAAAAACAATACAAATGAATTCACAAGTACATGATTAAAGTGCACATTTGAGTTTCCAAATTGAATTTGTTTTATTGTCCTTCAGCGAAATATAAACGAGAAGGACGTCCTTTTCTCAACACAATATTTAGTGCAAATCGGTGACATTGGTCTTCCGTTATATATCTAAATCCGTATACAATATGTATAATAATGGGACATTTATACGGCAGGGCCACGAAGTAATTAATAGCAGCTTTATTTACGCAATTCAATCAATGTGACAAAACCTTGTTCATAAAATAATGTTTCTATAAATATCTTATCAACTGATGATTTAGTACTCAATCTTTCCAATTATAAAAAATAAACAGCTTATTCCTCTTAACGTTTCGAATGAAAGCGCGGCATTCCAGACATTTCTTTTATCATGTATGTATACGCTTTCCATCTTCAACGTGGTCGTCACTGTTCCTATTTCAATACCATTATTCTTTCAAAAAAACACAATAAAGGCTTTAGCAAAAATTGGCGTCTTAGTGCTTTACACAGCAAAGCTACAAACCCATGCATTTCCAAAAAATGTACCGATATGTGTTATCGTTATCATCCACTCTAAACTTCATCGGGGTACTTAAATCCAAAAATATCTTGGAGTTTGAGGCGGGTCTGTGACTTTACAATCGACATGTACACACTACAAGCAAACATTAACCAGAATAGAAGTAACATGTTCCAAAGTTTCAACTCCAACTGAGATATAGGAAGAGAGAGAAAAGAAAAAAAGACTGCTGATAGCCCTTCTTGGTGCTGATAGAGGAAGAAAAAAACCCTGAACTCCTGAAAACGAATTATGTGCATACCTATACCAGTATTTAAACTGTATAGCAAAGTAGGAAGCAACGATTTCGATTTAAAAAGTCACTTTTTATTGTCGATACAGTTTGAAAGAGAAAATGTATTAAACATTTCTTGTTCCGTTCTCTCTGTCTTGAAGAACAGAGTACACAAGTGAAGAAGAAACAGAATTTGAAAAGACAACAAACTAAAAATAGTTGCTTTTGACTTTTTTTCTTGTTGTTGTATCATCACGTACTTACCTCTTCACCGAATCCCTTCTTGTTCGTACAACTATTATATAACTTATTATAAAACACACTTGCTCACATCACATGTATGTACCTAGGCAAACGCATACACACTGTTCTGAAATAAGAATAATAGTAACGATACAATACATATTATACCAATACCAACTACCCAATATTATATTGTATATTTAAAAAAACATTTTATGTAGCATATAAAATCATTTCATTTGCTTCGTGTAAATAGTAGAAAACGGAGGAGTGTTTTCTAACATTTATCTTGCATTGCAGAATATCATTGGTGCCTTATACCATGTCTTATCTTGTCTTGTCTATTTGTATTAAACTTAACATGCACTTTCGATCGAAACGATCAAGAAAATTCGGCGATCGCTGAATTGGGAGCCAGAATATATCACAGAGATGAGATTTTCATGCAGATCGTTTATCTGATGATGAGGATGAACACTGAACTGAACTCAATAGTACATAGTAGTTCGTGGTTATTGCCTTCTTTCTCGCTGCTTTTGTTTTTTTTTAGATTTCGCCTTGCTTGAAGGCGTTTCAATATTATCGTCATTATCTTTGTAGCGCCATGCAATGTTTCGCTGCTGCTGTTGTTCGTCTTGAATTCTCATTATTGTTGTATATTATGATCGTATATTTGTATATTATATTTTTTTCTTTACTCATTGCATCTGGATATGCACATACATAGTAGATGCGAAGTGATAGATAAGGATCACATTCACTTTCGTCTCAAACTGTTAATGTAACCGACGCTTCCTCTCTAATTCCTTCCATCTTTTCTTGCATTCGCAGTAGCAAGCAACAGGCATCAGTTGAAAAATTAAAAAATCCCTATTCAGTTACATGCTCACTAACTTTTCTTGGCAATGTACCATTATTTTTTGTTGCAATGAAAACAGCCAGGATTGAATCAGAAAGTACGAGAAAAGAAAGCAATTTTGTTAAATAACAGCAAAATAGAATGAAATTCCGGTATGTCATGCTCAACTTGTGATGTAATGCTACAATTTCGCTCATGTGATGGTAGACTTTTTAAAATGTAACAAAAAGTTTGGAAATGCGAAACGTTCCGAGAAATGCTAGAATAATAATAATAATAATAATATGACTATGACATGTACCCCGGCCCGGCACAATTGTATCTTACCAGCAGCAGTTCATTTGAGTCAAAAAAATAAGAAATCAATCCTCACAAAATTTCACTTTTTTTATCTAGTATCATCGTTTTTTGGATTTATCGTATAATACATAGCTAATAGTTTAACAGGTTCCCTTACACCCTAGGAAGTTATTGGGTGTAATATGCAAAATGCAATTTTATTTTTTCATTGATGCTATAACTTTCCCCAAAATATTTCGTAATATCAAATGAAGGACGAGGGGTTAAAGATATCCCTTTCTGTCATTTGCGTTATCAAGCAAACAAAACTGAATTCACCTTTCTGTAATGTATATTTAACTTTCCCCAAAATATTTCGTAATATCAAATGAAGGACGAGGGGTTAAAGATATCCCTTTCTGTCATTTGCGTTATCAAGCAAACAAAACTGAATTCACCTTTTTGTAATGTATATTAAGGTTGTCTAAAGAAAACTTTGATAGCATATAAGTTGTAATGTACCCAAAAGCTTATATTTTGAAGTGTTGACATTTCTATTCATGTCTACGTGCTACTGACAAAATGCTAATGTCAAGACACCTCCCAAAGCATTTTACCACCGCGCACTTCATCCTGTTCTAGCCATAGGTTGTCTAAAGAAAACTTTGATAGTATATAAGTTGTAATGTACCCAAAAGCTTATATTTTGAAGTGTTGACACTTCTATTCATGTCTACGTGCTACTGACAAAATGCTAATGTCAAGACACCTCCCAAAGCATTTTACCACCGCGCACTTCATCCTGTTCTAGCCAAGTTCGTAAAACTTGACCCTGAGCATATTAACTAAAACGTCAGAAACAGAACGACATGATTATATTTCGACTATGTAGTAACAAAAACCCCCAGCAAAAGTTGTTTTCGAACTTTTCAATTATTGCAAAATGCTACTTTTTTTCAAAAAAAAAAAACTTTTTCTTGCATTGTACAACTACCAATTGTAACAAAAGAACTTGGAGGTGTGTGGGGACTACGTACCTAGTACATTTTTTTGGCATTTCTGATTTTTATGTGCGCGTCGCGTTCGTGTCGATGGGTTTGGGAATTGTAAAAATGAAGGCATTTGTTTTCTCGTATTTTCCCGAACATTATACAGGATGAGTCGAGTTTTCCACGGTACATAAATCCTTTAAAATAAAGCATAATTATACACGTACTATACCTCTTTTCACTGTAATACTCCAAGAACAAGGAGCAGATTAAGACAACAAACAGGAAAAAAATCTTTTTTCTACTTCTTACAATGTCTCATTAGTGGAATGTTATCTAAAAGGGTTTCCTTTGGGCTCACATTGAAATTAAAATATATAAGAACTCCCAGGCAGTAGGTAAGCGTACGGGTCGGATAGATCTCTCATCTGCACCAAGATTAATTCTACTCCTGCGTATACTTACAACAACCAGTGCTCGTACAGTGCAAAGTCATTTCCCCTCATTTTCTCCTCTGTGACAAGTTCGGAGATAATACGACATACATTCTTACAGTAGTTCATAGTGAAGTCAGGAGAAGAAACTTGGGTGTTTCCCGTGGCTTGAATTTAGTTTACTAGTTGGAACCGTCCGTGTGTGAACAAAGCTCGCTTGAAAAGAAAAGACGCTAAAATCATTTTACTACAAATTATCTTACAGCATTAAATTTATTCTTTCCAATTTTCTTCGTGAAGATCACTGCTAGTTAAATCAAACCGCCAAGGTTAATAAAAGCAATATTTAAAAACTCTTTCTAATAATTTGTGGAAATTCCGCATTTATTCAATATTTTGTGCAAATTGTTGTAAATTTAATTTTTAATTAAACTTATTCATCTTCTTAAATTTTATTTGTGCAGATGGCTATGTCAGAGTTCCGTCTCGCTAAGCTCCTCTATGTGTTCGAGCGATTCTTTGGTAAGTTATGAAAGTTAAATGTTTAATATTTTAAAAGAAATTTCTAGTGATTGTGAAAGCAAGTATTGTGCTGTCAGTGCTAAGAAGTAAAATTCTTTATGAATTCCTATAAACTTGCTTTTTAATCATGAAACTTATTATTAAGCTCTACCGTAATGTCGTGTCGTTTAACCAACAATACAATTCTTCGTTATTTGCCTATACATATAGATACCGATAAGTCCGGAACCATTGAAAAGGATGATTTCGTTCTCGCTGTCCAGGTAAGACTTTATTTCATCATTTCTTTACCATATCCTACCGTAAGGGAGCTCTTCACATTGTTGAACATCAAGTGTTATAGTAGGTGTTTACTTTGAAAGGTTCATTGAAAAAATTGTGGGCGTATTTTGCAGAATTTGAAATTTATTTTCCCATTTCATACAACCTGTCATTTCAATATGCCTAACTATATTTCAATTATGAGGATATATCTTCTCTTTAGGCCATTGATTTTAAACACCAAATGAATACTCATATAGATAGTTGCATATAGTCTTGATTCTGGAAACAACCCGGCGATTCAACTTTTTTCTCTCCCTTTTATCTGCTGTCTACTTTTTTGGAGGCGTCAATGCTTCCGCAAAAAATCAAGAGTTGTGAACTCGGAACAAGTATCTGGCAGGAATGCAATAATGTCAGCCAGCTAAAATATAAAGGAAGTTTGCTCTTTCGTTGTAGCATCCTTTGTACGAATTACACGAGATGAAGAGACAGGGGAAGAGATAACGTTTTATTACTGTATATCACACATGCGTAATCAATAGTAATAATACGGTGCATGAGATTTTGGCTTGCGCTTTGTGTGTCGGATGTTGCAGGGCAGGATCACTATTTAACGAACACATCCCAACAAGATCTATATTTAAGGTGGCAACGTATGGGTACAGAAGCCAAACGGAAACTGAAAAAGGCTGCTGGCTTTCTGCTATTTTCATCTCTCTTTTGTATAATAATAGGAACACATAAACACCTAAATACATAAAAAAATCGCTAGTTACTTTTAGAGGAGCAATTTTTAAAAACTATTTTACACCATGAACTCAAGCAATTTTATCAATAATTCTTCCTGCTTTAAGAATTCATTTAAACAAATGCATGCATACATACGTTCAAATATTTCAATTTGTCTAGCTGCGGATAATAAGATGCTAGCTGCCTGCTCTTATTTTGAATTTGATTTCAATCTAATGATCCACACGAAATGAATAAATATGTACAAAACATATACATAAATGAAATTATTTTATCCAAAATCACAGCAATTGTGCAAAATCCGGGGCTGGCCAGAGGGTGACGCAAAGTACGAGAAGGCCAAGACCCAATTCATGACCATGTGGGATGTTTTGAGAAAACGATGCTACAAGGAAGACGATGAAAGGGTAATTTTATACGTATAATTTGGCGTAAAAGCAATGGTAATAAAATTATGGAAACTTTACTCATTTCATGGTTATTTGAATCGTCTTAGATTTCCCCTGAAGAATTTTGCCAACTGTGGAGGAACCCTGCCAATATTGAAGACTGGGAGAGGACATACATGGATATCATGTTTGATCTTCAGGACACATCTGGTTCGTACAAACAAATATTGTCTCATTAGTAAAACGTATTGTC
Source organism: Homidia socia (assembly GCA_036850745.1). Classification (NCBI taxonomy): domain Eukaryota; kingdom Metazoa; phylum Arthropoda; class Collembola; order Entomobryomorpha; family Entomobryidae; genus Homidia; species Homidia socia. The sequence goes on along the minus strand of JAANSP010002869.1, from coordinate 585 downwards.
AAATTTCATGTGAAATCATAGTTGATAAATGCAAGTGTGCCATCTAATTTATGACACTCTATTCGTAGGTGATAATGTCATTGATGAGGATGAGTTTGTCGGTGTCTGTGACTCATACGGAATTAACTCTGCTGAGAGCCGGGCTGCTTTCCAGACTTTCTCACATGTATATTCAGATAACTAAAATAATATCTCTATTTATACCTTTGATCTGCTCGAAACCTTACGCGCTACATGGATGAACGTTTTGAATAATGTGGGTATGTATAGGTACATGTATGTGCTTTGCTTGCTAATTGATCTCTCTGCTCTTTTCAGCGTGGAAGAGTAAACGTTGATAAGAAGTATTACGAAAAGATGTGGAGAGAATACTTTGGCTCAGACAACCCTGCCGACATGGGAAATTTTATGTTCGGAAAAGTTTCCTTCTCTGACTAAACATCTTACTGCCTTTTATCTCGTCTTGTACTACAACAATCAAGGCTACTAATAATAAGCCTTTTGATACATGTAATAATAAGTAAGTCAATTTTTCTTTCTTTTTTAAAAAATAAATAAAAGTTTGCATCCCAACCCATTAAAACT
>JAANSP010002868.1:0-12126 GCA_036850745.1 Homidia socia | reverse complement strand
AAGTAGGGAGCAAGCATATAGAAAGGTTTCTAAAAGAAAATTAATTATTAAAAATATAATTTCCTCAACCTTTTTAAAAATTTGATACGGTCTATAAATGCTAGCACTAAAGGACAAAATTTGATGATTACATTAGCTTCTTTCTTGGAAAGGCAAAGATATGTGTACAGACATATATTATTAAATAATATTCTGCATGATGACAGGCATCATAATTACAGTTCCTTTAAAAGTAGTTGCACAAAAAGAAATTCGATTATCATCCGACTGTTTACGTTTGTATTCCAGAAAAGCAAAGTAATATTAGGTTTACAGTCTGCTATGAATGACGAGATTGAGAGAAAAGAGAACTACCTAGTCAGAAAAAATATTTTTGCTGCTGTTGTGGTGGGGGTCCGTGTAGACTTGAGTTTTTTCATGTTGGAAGTATGCAGGCAAAAAATATAATAACTAGCATTTATACTCAAATAAAAACGCGCCATTACGATGTAAATGACAGACAGACTTTTTTCAATTTATTCCAAATTCCAAGACGAGCTCAACATCAACCAACACCATAATATAAAGCTTAAAAAGTTGTTAAAAAACTACTAATAGCATGAAATAAAACAGTCAGGCTAATTTCACTGCATACATAAAAATGTTATAATAGCCCATTTAAGTATTTCTCTCATTGACTGATAATTTTTTAAAGAATTTATTAAGTCGAGCCATATAGGAATGAAAGATGAGTAGGTAGTTACTCTGGTATAAATGTAAAAATGAACTGACAACTGATAAAAGTTGATAAGATAAAAGAAATCAACCTAAAGCTTTCTATTACATATATATGCAATAATTACAAAGAAATACTCTACACAGGATAAATAAGATAAAATTGTAAATTCTCGTTTTTGAAGTTTTTAATTCGTGTCAACGTAATAATCAAGTCACATCCTCATTCTTTAACTGAAGACACTTTCTTTTGTTAAATTTATTATTACTATTCAGTGTTACAAATTTATGATATTTATTTAATTATTGAGTTTACACTTTTACTAGTTTAACTTACACGTACATATTAGCTACCAATATTTACTATTTACTAAAAATGCATGAATTTTATTTGTGATACATAATCTTTTATGCGTGTCCCATTGAGGATGTGTAATACCTGTGACATGGGTGTGTATGTTTGTATGTTGTGTGTTTTCGGATTATGTTTGTAGTACACGTTACGTTAGAATGAATGTTACAGCCAAATCGATTATCATTTTTTTGTGTTGTGAATGTACATATTTTAAAAATATTTATTTATTGTAAATGCACGGGAACGCTTGATTACTAGTTTAAGTATTTACCTATCTAAATAATAATTAAATATAGTTATTTTGCAAGAGAAAGGGAATATTGATATGTAAAAAAATATTTGTAAATAATAGATACCTAATGCGAATGTAAAGTTTTTTTCGAAAAGAAGCAAAGTTTTGTTCTTCCATTTTTTTAGAGTTCGGCTTCAAATAATTATTGTATTGTTTATAATTTTATGTAACTTTAAAATGTTCGTATCGTTAAAAAATAAACCTATATCATCAATGTCATATAATATATAATCTCTTTTTTGTTTTTAACAATTACGATTTGCTTTTGTGTTAACATTACTAACTAATCAGCTTTTATCATGCATTCATCGTCGGTCGCCGTGTATAAAAAGACCCACCCGTTCCCTTGTTTTGCTCACGACAAAATCCAGGGCCGTCGTCCCTAATCTCCTGTATCACTCCTTTTTTCACATTCGCCGCACGTAATATTATTAATTGGGCAGCCCAATTAGGGCTGCTAAATATGACATGACTAGATGACAATGTTTATGTGCAAAAACTTCGTTGTAAATGATCAGCCATTCCCTTGTTTTGGCTCACGACAAAATCCAGGGCCGTCGTCCCTAATCTCCTGTATCGCTCCTTTTTTCACATTCGCCGCACGTACTATTATTATTGATTGGGCAGCCCAATTAGGGCTGCTAAATATGACATGACTAGATGACAATGTTTATGTGCAAAAACTTCGTTGTAAATGAATATTTCACAGGAAGCGAGAGACTGGAGTCACGTAAACAATTCTTTGCAAGCTCTTGCTCTTTCTCCCCGATCGGAGACTCCAGAGAGAGTAAGAATGATTGAATAATTTGAACATCATTAAAAAACGAGCTCTAACCCAAAATTATTGTTTCAATGTGATGCGTTTAATTACTTGTAACTAGCTTTTGTGTACAATTGCACAGGAATTTTATTGAAAGTAATTCCTGTTTGGATTTTGTATTTGCTTTTTTCTTAAATTGTTATGATTTGTTTTATTTGTAAGCTCTCCAGAAAGAGTAAGAATGATTGAATAATTTGAACATCATTAAAAAACGAGCTCTAACCCAAAATTATTGTTTCGTTGTGATGCGTTTAATTACTTGTAACTAGCTTTTGTGTACAACTGCACAGGAATTTTATTGAAAGTAATTCCTGTTTGGATTTTGTATTTGCTTTTTCTTAAATTGTTATGATTTGTTTTATTTGTAAGCGTTGTTTCCCTTTATGTATGTAAGTCCTTTACAATTTCAAGTGAAAATTAGAAAGTGTTTAGAGGACAGTTTGTAAATTGAGTAAAACTTTGTTGTTTTTTCATGTTTTTCGTAGGCTTTTCCCTTTATGTAAGTCCTTTACAATTTCAAGTGAAAATTAGAAAGTGTTTAGAGGACAGTTTGTAAATTGAGTAAAACTTTGTTGTTTTTTCATGTTTTTCGTAGGCGGACAGTCGCAGTCCAGGAACAACCCCCAGAGACTCACCTCGTGCTTCTAGGATAGCCCAGCATCCGCAAGACAATCTCAACTTGAGGTTGGGACTTCATCATCATCACAGACACCTTCAACACAAACATGACATTCCAATACATCAGTCAACTTCTCCAAATGTTGACATCTCTGGAGACCACGTTATTTTCCTGGAAGCAAGTAGAGCAATGGCTACTAGTATTGCTAGCAGCAATACAAGTGGGATTTGTAGTAGCGCTTCCAGTAGTAGTGGCAGCGGTGGCGCGGTGGCCATCGGACCAGGATCTTTAACAAGTTCCAATTTAATGATTTCTTCTGCTGCAAGCTCACAAATTAATATTTGTCCGTCTCCGTCTCCATCGGCAAATTCAAATGTTATTCCAGCAATACCACCGCCACTTCCACCAAGAAAAACATCTCCATCACGAAAAAATAATCGTGTTACTGTACATACAGATTCCTCTGCCTCGTCTAGGTACAATTATTATTTATTTATTACTGGTTGCTTACATTTCATGGGAGAGACTAAAACAAGTTTTATGTACTTATTATCCACATTTCTTCATTTTTTTTCCAGTAGAGCTAACTCGGAGTCTCCAAGAAATGATCTTATTCAGCAGAGCAGTAGTGGTATACTCACTTCTATCGTTTCTAACGGCTCAAGTGATGCAAGGTCACAAGTCATTCTCAATCGAGGTGAGATGTATTGAAATGAAGTTGAAGCATTCTTTTTCTTATTCCATGGTTTATGCTTTGTTAACGAGAGTCTAGTCGAGTCTCGTTAGCAGCAGAATGTATTTATGTTTTCAATTTTTCTTGTGTCCGTTTCAGGTGAAGCAGTGGAAAATGGCTACGACGTTCCTTCAACAACCGCAAATGGTTCAATACCTTTATCAGCACCCAGCGTAGTGTGTTCTTCCAACATAATAAGCAGTTCCAGTGTAAGCAATCATCAACACAACAATACTCCGCAGCAGCAGCAAATCGCTTCCAGTAGCAGTCAAAGTAGCAATAAATTACATGGTGGTGGTGGTAGAGTGAGTGGAAACAAGGCACTCGACCTAATTCATCAACAACAGCAACAGCTTCGACATCAATCATGTCCAGCTCTTCCTGGCTCCACTGCTCTTCATCTTTCAACTCCAAAGTCCTGTCCCACCTCCGATGCCCAACTGCCTTTAAATCCTCCGTCATCCGGCTCAGCTGCATGTAAATCTTCCGTTCACGTTAAAAATATGCCAAATAGCTTAGCCTTAAGTAGTATAACTAGTTGCTGCGTTATGGCCACCGGGAACAAACAGTTTCTTCCAAGACATTCGCTTCATCCCCAGGCATCTGGAAAAATTCCTTCGTCCAGTTTCTCCACCCGCGTTGTTGCAAATAAAAGCAGTAATAGTTCTTCATCCTCAGCAATATTTTCCAGGAAAGGACCAAGCAGTGATAACAGAGTTCTTGGAGGCAATGAAAATGGACCTGTCCACAAAGCCAACGTTTTGGGAATTTCCCTTCCATTCAAATCATTTCCCATTTCTGCAAAAACCGGACAGAGTTCTGAGCCTCCCGAAGGTCCTAACTATGAAAATACCAACATTGGACAGTTGAATTTTCCCTGTGTTGCCCCTAAAGAACGCAGATTGCTTCCTGACTTGGGAAATGATGACAATCCAACTGCTCCATATGAAAATTTAAATATGGACTACATTTCTAAGTTGACTAATGAGGGCTTTACACAGGACCTATGTAATCAGAGCGCTAGGCATTTCTAGAAATGATGTTGATATGGCTAGAGATATTTTAAATGAATTTGCGGGAAGCAGATCATGAAAGACAAGAAATAGTTAGAAAGATTATTTTTTATGGACTGTTCCAAATATTTTTTTGTAAAAAACATAATTTTTCTATGAATGTAAGATTATCAATAAAATATGTGCAACAAATTCACAAAAATCGTACCTTTCACTTTCCACCAGAAAATGAATAGGTATAAATCGTAAATACACGTTAAAATAATTTTAAGCTTTTGTACGCAATGAGCTTGCAATACTATATCCTACATATTATGTACTACCCATGTAACTATTTCTATTTTAATAGAAACTTAAATTATAACCTGCAAGATTGTATTTTCTTCATCTCTAAATATAGCCTCTATATCATCGACATTCGACACTTCGAAACTTGTCCTTCACAATAGTCAGGATAGGCCACGTCCATAAGATTTCACTTTCAAAAAGAGAGTCGATTTAGGGAGCTCTTTATCCCCCAAAATTTACAAGCAAAAGTGAGTAAAAAATACCGATTTCTCCAGTGAACATGCTAAATAACATTATTATGTTACACATAGCTGACTTTTTTATGCAATTTGCCTTCTGGTCAAAGTTAAATTAAATTGTGTTTTTGGACTGAAAATATTGGATATACGAAGTCTGTAACATTTTATGACTCAATAATTATAAGAGTTGAAATTGAATTGAAACTACCAGGGAATTAAGTATAAGCACACATATTTTCTTCTGGTTAACGTTGCGATTGCGAATAGATTTAATGTTTGCCGAATAGTATATCAGTATTTTAAATAAAATTGTCGTCAACAAGTATCGTTATATAGTATGGATGTAGAAAAATAAAGTTAAATTCATGTCGTTTGACCAACGTTTTTTCACGATAAAAACAATTTACCAACGTTTTTTTCACGATAAAAGCAATTTTAAGTTTGAAGACTTGTACGTTAAATTGACTTGATGATTGGACTGCATTCAGACTCTACAGTTCTAGTCAACTGTTTTTCTGATTTACCTAGTTCTAATCTAAAATCAATTGATTTCTCAACTAAAGATGCAACGAGTATCTAATAAATAGTAGTAACGATTTTTAATTCCAATCCTAGTCATTGAAAGGTCTGAATTCGTTTACTTTAACTTGGTACTATTAATAATTATTATACACCTACAATGCAATCCAGAATCTACCAGAGATGATTTTTTGTCAAGTGTATTTTTGGAAGGAATTCTGAAATGAATGGATCAATATCATGTAGCGTAAGTATTGTGTTTTAGTTTACAAAAAGTAACTATTATTAGATAATGTCAGTTGAATATTAATATTGAGAATATTGTTGTGATATTTTTTAGTACTTATGAAAATGTCATATACATAGATTTTTTGTCATTGGTATTTTGGTTTTATACAGAAAAACAGTGGGTTGAATGAAATTAGTTGTAATGACCATAATTGTGTTAATAAAGAATTTGATCGTAATAATTTAAGAACATGAAAAGGTTTGTGTTATTTTTATTCTTTACGTAAATTTGAATTCATGTACCAATAAAATGATTTAATAAATAAAGAAAAGACTACTACTTTAAACAAATGAACAAAGCAGACTTGATGTCGTCATTTTGTAATTTGTGTACTTTTTAATTATTTTTTATTTATTAAATTCACATATCATATGGCATTTTTTATTTCAGTTTACTTCTCTAGAACACAATACTTTGAATATTATTATTCATTCAAAACCTTTGCATACATTCCAGGTGTACCACATTATTCCAAAATAAAATCTAGTTACAGCAAAAATTAAAACATGACTTTCTACTTCAAGCCTTTACGTTCGCGTTTTTTTGTTTCTTGAGACCTGAACTTTGGTTTTCTTTGCTCATATATCGCGCAGATTACATAAATCATCATGTATAATTAAAGAAAGTACAAGGCATGTGGTCAAATTTTCTTGGAATGTTTTACTCAAAATCACATTTTCTTTTTAGCGAATATAATGAAATCATTATTTTCAATACATAACATAAATTAACAAGCAGTTTTCATTAAAAAAGCAAATTTGATCCTCATAGTTGGATTTTATAAGTAAATTGCCAAAGCTTTGGTGAAAATATAAATAGATACTACACATTATTCCATACAATCAAGTTTCAAGAATCATTAGTAAGGTACATAAAATATTGTGAGATTATAATAATAATAATTGTAAATAGCAAGCATATAGTTTTGCACACTCTTTTTCATCAACGCCATCTCTGACTTGTATATTATTTTCTGGTGGTCACATGATGGTCATTTATACGGTATACATTCATGCTTGGAGAAAGTCGACCAATAATGGTCTTTTTCTCTCTGAAAAGTAAAAAATGGCGAAGAGTTAGCGTGCACAGACCCATTTCATTGTTACAGTTAGCTAAAACTACAATTTGTGTAGTATCATTATTAGTTTGGTTAATATTCAGGACAGGAAAAAATCGTAACGATCATTGGAGTTGCTGGTGGTGTAGTTAATAGAGTGTGCATATTAACGCAATTCAGAAGAACCCATTCACACTCGTGATTTAGTATGCTTGTGTTTTTTTTGCTGTATTGTGTTAGTTCATTAGCCGTTCTCATGTAATGATTAATTGATCAACTTTAGCAATATGCAGTATGTTACGTGAGAGTGAGAGAAAACGGTACGGCGTGGATTAATAAATTGTTATCAATTATCTACTTTTCTAAAAAGGTACATTAAACATTATAGCAACAGCTATTATTCGTGAGTGAACATGCGATCAGAGAGAACGACTGAATTGTGTTACGTTATTTTTCTTTTTTTCTGTTACTGTATTGATGGTTGAATTATTGCAATAATTTTTATATCAAATCAGACAAGTTCAAACAACACACACACACATTCCGATAATATTATTATTATTACATGTTTCTAAAAATGTAGATCATTTACCGTTCTTTCATAAGTTTACTATAATAATTATATACGTTTTTAAATGTGTACATAAACATTATTCGTTCATTATTTTAATATATCTGTCCACTTTCTAACGGTCACACGATACATGTTCGTCAGTTGAAGAAAGGTCTTTGTGTAACTAGCACAATGAATGATACATTTAGTAATCTTCATCATTACAATAAACAGATTTACGAAAATTAGAATTTCCCAGTTTGGATGGCATACTAGTTTCTTAAATATTACCGAAAACAATAATATTTTAACCAAACAGTAAATTACATTTTTTCAGAACCAAGTATAAAGGATACACAGGTTTACTTATTTTACAAACAAATATTTAAAATAGTTAATTAGGTCTTTTCTAGAACTTACCAAAATAGCAAATAATTGATGTTTTCTACATTTCAATCATAATACATTACATCATTTATCACTACTTTATAATTTTCTCATACATCATCATCTTACAGAAAGGTAGTTTAAACTTTTCTTCAGAAGATCCAAGTCTAAAACTTTTAAATCCACTTTGTTGAGAGGTTTCATTTTATTTATTTATATATGTTGAATTTTTGGAACAATAAGGTATATATGACATAATGTATTATTCAAGTATAGCGTCAACAATAAAACACACGAACCAGTTTATGAAGTTTAACAACTGTAAAAGCCAATTAACATCACCGGTAGATTTAATTTTGATTATAAATGGATTCTTTAAAATTTTGATTTCAAATGTCTTTATTTTCAACTATACTATGCACCGTTTTTTAAGTAGTAGTTGCTTATAACTTTCATGGTAAAAGTATAAAGAATAAGAGTATGGCAGATTTTCATACTAACAATTTATAATAATTTTTAGTAACAATAATTTTAAAAGTCCACATATATCATATTTACGTTGATACACAGAATAATTATATGTACTCAATAGTTTTAATCACTCCACTACAAATTAAGGTATACAGAATAGTATACACACGTACAAGTTTAAAATCTGTAAACTCTATAAAGTTAAAAACTAATAATAAAGTTATACCATTTGAACTCGCGTTTAATCTACTACAGATAGTATTAATTAATTATTAAACATTATCATCTAATATTGTGTAGGTAATCTATTTAAATATGCTGACCACTACGCATTGCACTGGTCTCTTTGTTTTACAATGACTTTATTTAGTTGAATATTTTACTTTTTAAATTAAATTATTTTCTTCCGTCATGAAAAAACACTCCATAATTGTGTGAATGGTATTATAGTCTGCGGTACATTAAAGTTTTTGGAAAATTATAAACAATATCTATTTATGTTTCAACATACCTACATTGTTGTGTGCAGGTCTGCACTATTAAAAATGATTGTAAACCTACACTATTTGAAAGAAAATTGGTTGAATCCCTTTGCTAAATAGAAGACAAAAGTTTTTTTAAATCATGCAACAAGAAAAATTGCTTTAAATCCATTATCAATTCTAAAAGCTATTGTAAAATATTATCATGTGCCTACTGTTTTGTTCTTCACACAAGCATACTAATGATATTATGCTAAATTTTGCACACATCATCAAGCATGCTTGTGTGGATATTTTATGCAATTTATGAGTTGCTTCTATCATACCATCAATATTTTTAAAAATTCACTGTAAAATGATTTTTTGGAATCTTTTAAATTGAATTTTATGGAGTATTCAATCAATTGGAAGTATCTTTTGGGTCTTTCAAAGTTTTTCTAACAAGGTGACCTTTAAAATGGGCTTGGATCTTGGTTGCCGCTTTGTTAACTTCTGGATCATTTAAATCAGGCAATTCTTCGTCGTCTTCAGCAGCTGGTTTCTGGTTTAGAAAGAATAGCAAACAAAATTTTAAAAACATTAGTTTACGCCTCCTTGTTTTATCATTCTCTAGCAAATTTTAAGGAAAAAAGAAGATATTTCTTTTTGTTTTAAAACTTCAACATTGCAATTAGCAATGTGAAAATAAGATGCAACATGCAAAATAGCAATTCTTTCATTTGAGCAACTTTCTTTGTATAGGTAAATACTATTGTTATTTTTTTTGTCAATAAATCAATAATGATAGAGTTATGTGCATGCACATGATCATTCTCTACTACAAGATATTCTCTCTAAAAAATGTATATCTAATCAAGTTTCCGAATGCACGCAGGTGTAAAAAGGATCCATGTGAGAAATTCAATAAACGTTCCTATAATGTTGCATTCTTGGAACACGGCAAGCCATTTATTTATTGTAGTGTCACTTTGTTTCACACTTTCTCTTTTTTCTTGCTTAAATACATATTCCTTGTCTTCATTCAAGCAACACAATAGCAAACAAGGTGTGGGACTAAATCATTGTTAACTTTTTTGCAACTTTGTATTATTATTTAAATAGAAAACTTTGCTCAACAACAACAGCTCCTGAAGGTAAAAGGAAAACCAACAAAGCGAAAAACTTCAACTTCTACGCGTTATGTGTCGTTTTCTTTTTTTCACCGTCACTGTCGTCGTCGTCAGTTCCACCCACCACACATTCACTACAACTATTACGCTGCTAAACTGACTTCATAAAGAGAACCCAAGGAGTTATATCACAACACTTCATCACATTATGCATTGGTTGACTGAATTGGTTGGCAGACCACTCGGGCGCCAGCCTTATTATTATTATTAGAAAATTTTACTCTGCCTCTCTTTTGTTTTATCTTTTATGAAAAGTTTATAGCAAGTCAAACGAAAGAAAAGAAGAGCCTTTTCTTTGTCCCGTTCTTCTCTTGTTTCTATGCACAAGCAATGTGTGCTTGGCATTATAGCTTTTGTAACAAACGGTCTGACTGCTTTATGTTTTTATCCTCTTTTCATCATCTCCTTTGAGAAACCCCTTTATGTGATGTGACATGTGGACATGTTCCTTTAAAAAGATTGTCTCCGCTAAAAATAAATTTTAATATCATGAAACAATGTCAACTGTTTAACCTAAAAAGAATAATGTCTGGTGAATTGAATGCGAACTTTAAAGCCAAACCCCTTTAAAAGTATTCTGTGTGTAGCCTGCGAGGAGGAGATGTTTGTTTTCTCTTTAAGCCTTATAAGCGATGCCTTTCTTTTGCTGTTGTTATTCTTTGACTTTTGGCATAATTAAAAATGAAAAATAGAGAAAGGAAAGTGAAAGTGGAGACCCACGTTTTATGGGCTTGCCGTGCTCTCTATTGTAATTGAGATTAAATGCACTACATAATAAAGTGTGTTACTGTTATATAAATTGTTATTAAAATGAATTAATTAATTTTGCTCTTTTCAAAGTAGGTAAAAAATGGCGAATATAATATCATTTCTATTTCGTATTAAAAGTTTAAAGATATAAAAATTTAATTACTTTTTAAAAGTGTATCTCTAGTTGTTAATATTTAATATTATTAAATTTGTAGTAATTATGACTGAATTGAATATCATACTATATTTAAGTTTAAAAGATTTTAAAATGTATAGTGGTAGTATGTATAACGCTCACGTGTACTTAAACAACATGGCGTAGACGATTTAAGTCTCACTTTAAAGCGATAAATATAGAAACAATTTAATAAATTTTCCAATGTCTGTTTATAAAGGGAAATGTATATGTATTTGTACTAACCAGTTGTTCTGCTTCTGCTTACTAACCTCTTCAGTTGTCTTCAGCTTCTGAAGTTCTTCAGTAAGCTCACCTTCTTCACCTTCTTTCGCTTTCTTTTCTGCCTCCCGTCTAGCCTTGTGTCCTCTGAAGGATGCCTGAATTTTTGTTGCGGCCATTCCGACCTCTGCAAAGAAACAAATTATAGGGTGATATTGTGGTTATCATACACTATTTATTTTGCACTGGACGTAAATTAAAAGATTTTAATAGTTTTATCATTTGGTGAAATTTGATTGGCAGTTGTATCCAAAGTCAACCTCAATTAAAAATGCTTTTCAGGCTATTGTTTGTTTAATGTAAGCGTTTGTTGTGACCGTAAGAAAAGTGTAATGACTCGTTTATATTCTTATTTATTTATAACCCCTTTAAATGGAAAAAAATCAAAGCATGGAATCTTCGATGAAATTTTTCTATGCAATCTCACTGTATAATTCAAATCTTTCAAAGCGAACAAAAACGAAAAGCTCGGAACAAAAAAATATGAAAAAAATGGAGCAATGCATGTCAAACGCTTTTATATACATGATAGGTATGCATATATGGGGCATTCATTTTTTCCCTTTAAAAGTAGCTTTCACTTTGCTGAAAATGTCTCTCCATTTTTTCATGAATGTTCAGCAAGTAATTCCAATTTGCTCGACTATGATGGTATTTTAGAAAGTCTCCCCACTCCAGGTTTCGTTACCTGGTGGTATTTTTTTCTCGCTGAATGCATACCGATGTATGTAAGTAGTATTTACAATAAACTAGTTCCAGTGTATAGGTATCCTTTGCTGACATACTAAAAATGTTTAGTTTAGCTCACAAATTCTCTTTTTTGGACATTTTACGCAATACAACTCTCCCGCATTCTTCAAAAGGACGACTCTCTGCTGCTGACTGAAAGCTTCTTCCTTTACATATCATGCCATGATAT
>JAANSP010002867.1:0-12126 GCA_036850745.1 Homidia socia | reverse complement strand
TTGCAGTATTTCTACTTAAGATTTTTGTTCCATATGAATAAATAATATCTTGGAATTACTGTATAGTGTTATGGTCGTAAGATCAGACTTGTAAAAGACAGACAATTTAACACTTTAATAAATAAATTACAATTACATGTTGTTGCACACAAAAAATAAGATTGATGAATTATTTCCGCAACAGCTAATTTTACAATAATATTGAATGGAAATTTGCTTAATAACGCCATGAAACTATACCTTTTGATGATGAAATAATGAATAAATATGAATATTACCTGCATGTTTAAAAAATCAAACTGAGCTGTCAGATCGGTATAAAATATAAAGGTTGTGGTAAGTTATCTATCTAGCAATTAACCTTGTGGCCTTCAGTCCACTGAAGAGGGACTTTTCTCTTTTTTATCAAATTACTAAACATTCATTAAGCTTAGAAATTATAACTTTTAACCCGGTGCTATTTATAGTTATGTTTGAATAACTTTAATGTTTTCTATGCTACTCCTTACGCGTTATTTTAGCGGGCAAACGAGTACCGAAAATACGCATGAGAAAACACGCCTGTATATATTATGTTTGTTATGTTACGTATGCAGTTTCCTAATAATACTATGAAACAATGCAAAAAAAGAAATAATATGATATGCCGGTCCGCACAAATGATGTAGTTGCCTATATATGTGTGACGTGAGATGATGATGATGATGATGACGCAAGGAAACTTGTAAAAAGCATAACTCGTTCCAAAACATTGTAAGCACACTATTATTTTCATCTTCTTTCACACACCCAGTTGTTCTCACCTATTAAACACGCTAAAAAGATCTTACCGCATACATTTTTAAATCAGTTCTCTCCTATCTCAATCAGTTTTATTCTCTCCATGAGTGCAAAGTTAGCAAAGTTTTATTGCCTAGAATTGAGAAAATGATCATGATGATGAGAAAAAATGATGTGCGGTGAAAAAAATGAACTTGATGAACTTTTTAAAGCCATCTTATCTAATAGTAAAAATCTGTATAATCATTAATACAGAAGTAGCAGACTTTATTTAAAAAATTGCCAAAAAATAAATCTTGAAATGAATCAAATAATCCAAAAAAGTGGGATCAAAGAAATATATATACCAAGAAACAATAATTGTTGTGGTACTTTCATGTAAGTGGGATAGGATATGATTAAGTTATTTATAAAGTTTAAAGATGAGCAACAAAAATCACGGTGGAACGATGAAAACTTTCATGTATTTATAGACAAGAAAAAGTAGTAGGATCCAAGATAATATGCATTGTGCAAATATGCACTACTAGTTGTATTTTTATCGCACATTTCTGAAAGCAGCGTCAATAAAAAAAAGTTCACCACTGTATTTACATTATAGTTGTAATAGATTGTTATGCAATCAGAAAGACAGGATCACTTTCACTGGCCTCTGAAGATGTTTTAAAGATTTATGTCTAACATTATTCGCATATCAAATGCTACACCTTTTATACCTAATCGATATTCCTGATTCCCAGATTAAATGAATTTCATCATGCACACACACATATATATTTTGCAATTTGTATGCAGAAACGAGTCTCTTGTCGTCATCTTTCTCCTTTCCCTTATCTATCACAACATTAAACACCATAATGTTTAGCTACTTGAATAAAACACGTTCTCTTGGATGGTCATTCATCTTGAGGGCGACTCAAATGAGAATCCAAAGAAAATCATTTTCACCAGAGCAGCAGCATGAAAGCTTTAAATGTGTCATGTAGCGAACGGGTGGTTATTTTTGTTGATGAAGCGGAGGTTTTGATAATCATTTTATTTTAAACATTAACCTTGCATATTAGAAACATGATGATGTGTATTCACAGTGTGACTGCCGGCCGACCAAGTCTCCTAATCTTGATGCAAATGAATGCAGCAGCACTTAACTTATTATTATGCTTTTCGTATGCTACACAGAAGTTGTTTTATCACAAAATGTCACTTTTCAGCAATGTAGTAAGAAAGAAAAAAACATAAAACTAGAATCCATAATGTATGCATATGTTATCACCATTTTGACCATAATATATATAGCAGATTGTAAGTAACATTGGCTAAAAAAGTATATTTTCGAGTTGACCAAATGTAAAAAAAACTTGCTCATCAATATTGTTAGTAAACATATATACAAACATATAGAAAGAAACCACTTTTCCAGCATGCAGCAAGAAATTTATCTCTGTCCCGATTTTTTTTTTGTTTTTTAGCATAAACAGTCAATGCTCCATTGTTATTACGGTGGTTGCTTATGTGCTACTACTACTATCGTGAAAAGAGATCTCCTGCTGCTGCTGGCTACTATTAGCATGCAAAAAAATCAGTGTTCCTTCATTCAGTTGCAATAAAAAAAACTTGATAATTTGGTAAGTTTTGCAGAGATGGTGGGCTAATTGTCATTAGTCAATGTTGCCAAACTGTATATATTATAGTGTAATGACTAATAATGCAATAAAGTGCAATGGCACAGTGTTTTAAAAGCAGCCTTTGACTTCATTATCCATTTTTATTTTACTGAATCAAAAGTAATGGCTTTTATTTTTTATGAAGAAGAGCGCTTACAATTTCACATTCGCAAGAGCTCTGCTCATCAACTTAGGACCAGGCTATGTCATCATCATCATCATCAGCAGCAGCAGCAGGATGTCAGAAGACAAGTTTCGTTTTTGATGGCTAATCAAAAAAAAAAAACTGATTTGCCATTCATAGTCCAGTATGGAAATTAATTTTTGGCATTTGAGTTTAATAACTAACTAAGGATGTTTTTGTACTATTTGCATAAATAAAATGATCATTATATTGACAAAACAAAAAAGCTGGGATGGTTGTTCAGTACACTGTTTCTACCTACATTTTATTGTAACAGGTACAAGGTGCTGTGTATCGGAATTTAAAACCACAAGTTTTTGAAAAAATACGGAGCGATTCTCGTTTTTTGCTAAGAAAACTAGTAGTTAAACCATATATTTTTACCAGGATGATATTTAAAAAAAGATGAATAGAAACTAACTTTAAGTATTAAAGGAAAAAGGGAAACATTCATGAGAAACACACACACAAGAGCAGCTCAGAAAGAGGAAAGTACGGACACAACGTAAATACATTTATTCCAGAAATGTTTCTTGTGAAGTCATCAAACAATGAATTTTGTTCAAAACCGCCACTCCATCATATTTTAATAATAGTAATAATTTAATTAATAAAAAGAACATTAAATAATCCATTGTAATGGATATGCTGAAAACTCAAAAGACCTTAAATTATGTATGTACAAAATATTTTGATTTTGAAGCTGAAGCCTGATGTGAGTCAAAAACGGATTTTTGCCGTTGGTGACATATTACAGCAATGCTAAGCAAATGAAAAGCAGCATTAACGATTTTGCGAACTTACAAGTAGGTTGGTGAGTTGTAAGGTGGAGAAGGGATACTCCTTCGCTCCTCGAGTCATGCCCAAATAAATCAACGAATTATCACTTTGGTAAAAATATTTTTATTAGTACTAACTGTACTCCAAAACGCGAGAAAATTAACTCTGCACTCTACAGACAACAAAAAGCTAGTCAACTATCCATCTCAGAGACTCTGGAATGAGTGACAAGACCATTGTCCTTCGTTCCTTATTTGACATACATTTTTATGCAGGTACTATTAGAAGCAAAATTGGATTAGCACTCACAGAATGCTGCATTTCATCCCCATCACTGTATCATGTTGCGTTTCTCTACATCTCCCTCCACTACCATTCACAAACAATGTAGAACAAAAGCAAATGAATTTACCTAGTACTTTATTTGTCATAATTTAAATATTTGACTAAAAGACTACTTGAATTGCTTGTTTCTTATTGTAGCGGTTACTTGAAGCGCTGAGAATTATTATTTCCAAGATTTCCAATCTTTATACACCTCCGTATTATCATCATATATGTAAAGGTAAATGCTCATCATTTTACAAATTGGAGTGTGAATAAAAATTCATAAAATACTAATATTTTAAATATCCATTCGAATCGGTCAAAAATTTCATTACTCATACAAAGTACAGTATACTTTAGAGTGTAGCTTAGCTTTATCCGTCATGGAGAAATCAGCTAACTCAACACTCTACAACATGCATTGTCCGCCAGAGACTACTGTGAACTGAATTTAATCGAAACATTCCTGCATGATTTTTTGTTTCAGCTTTTTAGTAAATATTTTTCATGTACCTAAATAATAAATATAAACGAGCCATGACATAAACAGCTTTAATAATCATTATAAATATTTTCTGCATACGGCGAAATGCATTACATTTAAGACCCGCATACATACCAGAGAAGCGACTAAGCGACACGCGATACCCAGAAAGAAGAAGCAAAGAGAGTATATGGAATCTGATTCTAGTTTCAGTAATTTTTGTGAATTTCCAGTTTTATTCTGGTAACAATGTAGAAGCGCTCATTTTATTTGCGTTATCAGTTGAGCAAAAAATACAAGGTATAATATTTTTAGCAAAAATTATTCAGTCTTGCAATAGATGCTAATCATCATTGAAATGTAAAATGCCTATTTAGCGTGTACAGCAAGCAATAGTCAAACGCACGGGACATAACCAACATGAGCAAAAATCTTGAAAATTTTCACAATTTACAGCATACACTCGCACTCAACTCGACTGGATTTCCTTCGTGCAGCAAAATGGCAGAAATAATCACGAGGACGTAAAATCTCTAAGCAGATAAGTGTATGTACTTGAAATGATGATGAGATGACGAGGATATTTCAACTTTTTTTCGTATTTTTCAAGTGATTTGTGATGCACAACAAGATGCAAACGGAAAGAATATACAGTTTTATTAGGCTATTCTGCCAAATAGGGGTTTTTGTGCAAGCAGAAAAAAATTCCATTGGTCTTTAACTGATTATCTATTAGCATTGAAAGTACAGATATTGGTTATTTGCGCATCTATACATGTAAAGAAAAAAAGGATTATTAATAATGCTAGATTTACTTTTAAGAAAATAACCAGAGACTAGGCATTTCATTTTTTTGCATACCAATAATATTGTTACTACAAAAGCTTGCTTACATCGTATGAAAATGATGTATATTGCCGGTCCATTTATGAGCCAGTTTGGCTACCTTTCCGTGACGATTTTTCAACTAAACGGACAAGCTATGGCTGCTGCTGGTGTAGTGGCACAGCAAGATTACTTATTTGTTATCTAATGTTGTACAATAATAAGTAAATAACAGAACACAGTCTTTAGTTTGTTATTGTTTTCTTTGTTATCACTGTGCTTTCTTTCTTTTTTCTCGTAAATGTGACGAAAGACGATGAAAAAGCTTTTATATAACGATATATCCGTTTGGCTTGTACCGTTTTTTGCACACCCGCGGTCACCGCACAACATACCTAATAGATGAAGACACACGTTCTTATAATATGAGAATATATTGTGTTGTGCCTACACAAAGTTGGCAAGCTAATAGGAATGCGATAGCAATATACTTTACAAACCAATTATCCAAACCACTTGACGAGGATGATGAAAATGATGAAGTTTGAATTTTTTTTTCTCGTAAATGTGACGAAATACCATGAAAAAGTTTTTATATAACCATTCATCCGTCTGGCTTGTACCGTTTTTTGCACATCCGCGGTCACCGCACAACATACCTAATAGATGAAGACACACGTTCTTATAAAATGAGAGTATATTGTGTTGCCTACACAAAGTTGGCAAGCTAATAGGAATGCGATAGTAATATACTTTACAAACCAATTATCCAAACCACTTGACGAGGATGATGAAAATGATGAAGTTTGAATTTACACTACACGAATGTTGGACTAGTGAAGGATGCCCCTTCAAAAACACCACATGAAAAAAACCTTGTGTGTGATTTACTTTTTGAAACGACTGTGTTAGTATCGTCTTTATACCCAGCATTAATTACAGTCTTAAGGTGAAGTAGTAGTGCGATATACAGGAAAGATTACATTTTTCCTAGTTACATCGTTTTTTTACTTTCAAGTAGCTGTCAGTGTCAAATTTTCTTTGTATTTACCTACAAAAGAAATTAGATTCTGAGGAATTTTTCATGAAAAAGTACTTCCTGTATGAAAACTCCTAATTTACCAACAAGCGAGTTAATTTTTATGATAATAAACATGCATGTTTTTATGTTCAAACAGGATTTAAGTAACTGTCAAAAAATTAACTAACTTACCCAATTAAAAAGCGGTAATTGATTGTGGTAAAGTAAATGTAGTGAATTGGCCAGCATAACTTTTAACTTTAGGTTTATACTCTACTTTAAAAAATCATTGAATTGTGAGTAAAGGTTAAAGTTTGTTTAAAAACAAATGGTTGGTTGATTTTCCGAATTTCAAAATCTGTATCTCAAAGACATCTTTCTCCATAAATGGACAATACAATCTACTTACATGAATTACTATTTCAATACAACATATTCCATTTTACGTGCCAATCTTACCAAGGAAAAAGGAAACGTAAACTGTAAAATCTGAATTTATACAATGGTTTGTTCCGTGTCATTATCGGGACTCCTGCACTGGTTCTCCAAATCCATGTAAACATAACAAGTCATCCGCATTTCGAATACCTGAAATAAAACATCACAATTTATTAGGAAAACATTTATTTTAGAATACATATAGTGCGTATATATGTGCATAGACAATGCAAAGGTGCCTGAACTAGTTGAGCGTATTTACTAACGCTTATGATCTTAATTTTGATATCCACATTTTTCAAAATTCAATATACAAATAGGTACCTAGTAATTCTGCTTAACAAGCCATTTTCGCATTACAGTGCATGCATATGTAAACATTCAACGAAATTTCAGAGGAAAAAAAGTTCTCACGATTTGAACTCTGCATCTCAAGTACATAACTATTTTCTCTTGTCAACCACGATTTGCATTGCATGTCAGAAAAGAATCTCTTGCATTTATCTACACAGCAGAAAAGTAAAGCATACAGTACAACAAATTCTGCTGACGGAGCAAAAAAAATATGTACTTTTTGCTTAAAACTTCTTCACTGGGATTCGTCGAAGAATTTTTGCATGCCCAGAAAGAAAGATTAATTTTCCACTAAAGATATTGTATCCACTGTATACAAAGGCCTATACAACTTGAAAGCTACCGAAAATACCTTTCACTTTACTATTTTTATCGCATAAAATTACGTTGATTTTATTTTCAGATATTATTATTACCAGGACCATTGATGATAAATACAAAGGTACTTAATAGCATTAGCAGTTTAAGAACTTAATTACGACCAGAAATAGTAATATCTGTTGTCTTTTCACATTCTTATGCGTCTACTTTACAGCAAAAACATTTTTATCAATCCGCAATCGCACCGTTTCCAATTTTTTGCCTCAAATAAACGATCACGTCAGCACCTCGATTCGCAGTTTTAGAACTTAATTACGACCAGAAATAGTAATACATATATGTTGTCTTTTCACATTCTTATGCGTCTACTTTACAGCAAAAACATTTTTATCAATCCGCAATCGCACCGTTTCCAATTCTTTGCCTCAAATAAACGATCACGTCAGCACCTCGACTTGTTTGAAGAATGTGCATAGTCCTAAAATTAGTTGTAAGCTATAGCATGTACGCATATTATCGAATCTAAAATTGAGTAAGAAACATTTTGAATCTCATCTTGATGAAAGTGCCAAGTAATGTTATTAGATTTAAACTAACTGAAAAACATGCAATCCCTACATTTTAGCAATGGTTGTAAAGAAATGGAACTAAAAACACTTTTTTCCATAATCTATAGACATCTGTAGAAACATGTTCAAGAAAAGCATCTCTAATTTTCTCTCCCTTCCCACCACCGCATAAACATAGAGAGAATTTCATTGTACTGTGTCAAAGAACCATTAAGTATCGTTAAGTTGATTTTTTGTACGCTCTCCAACAATCCCTTTTTGTACCTATTGCAAACACATTCAATTCAAGATCACAGCAAATGAATTTAATTATGTGCATCTCTACATATGCAGTGCCATTTCATCCAAGAAATCACTGTACGTAGGACAACAGTGAATATTTGAAGAAAAAATCTGATTATTCCATATCTGAATTGCTATATATCCGTTGTTCGCTCTTTGCACTGAGATTTTCCCACCATTCATCCAATCTTCAAACAGATCTGTGTAATTTCACCAAATTACAAGTAGCGAATGCATAGAGTTCCCCATAAAAAATTAGGCAACCTGTAACCGATAACGCTTTTAAACGTGTACATTCCTATATACATGTTTCTCTGAAAAGATATCTGAATGTATTTCCACTTTCAATTTCCTCACAAACTCTCAGTCAGTATCCAAAAGTTGGTTTGGTACACATTACAACAGAATGAGCCAAAAACCTTCGTTACACCATGACGAATTCATGTTTAATGGTAATTTACGGATGGCTTTAGCACCCATCAAACCACCTTGTCGGGTGGGCAAAAGATTCAAATCAATCATCGCATACGAGAGACTTGATGGAAACCACAAACAGGGTAGTAATAACCACATATAAAGAAAAACGAGACGAGACGTTCTTCTCAACGTGAATACTTTCAAAACCATATCTCATATCCAATAATTGTGTCCACCCACCCACAACATTTTCATTTGAGGATTACATGTATGTACATACATGATTATATGACACATGTTGCAGTTGCAGAACTAAAAACCTTATTTTATCAATGTAAAACCTCTGCACTATCTATGGATTTAGGATCGAAAGAAAAAAACATTTCAAACAACAGGTGTAAGGTGTAATCTATTGTAGGTACGTATTATACTCAATGCATTTTTGCAGAAAGAAAATGAACTTTCTACGTTATTACACTGTAGAAGTTGATAAGCTTTCCTCCCTCCTTCTTCTCTCCACATCATCGCCACCACACACATGGATCCATTATATGGTATCATTCAAGAGGTCTTTTAATAATATAACATGATTGAAAGCTGAATACGAATTATTATATTTTCTGCATAGTGAAACAAAAATGCTCATGTTGGTAAAGGGAGCCAGACAAGATTAACGATCCATAATACCTCACTCCGTTCAGATGTAGATCAATTAGGAGCAATATTAATTTATTTTTATGATTATTGCCTGTTCGTGAGGTGCTGACCAGCATTACAATGCACACCAGTTCAGTACTACACAGATATACAAGAATCGAACAAGAAATTTTTAAATCTTTTCTCTGTGTGGGAAATGGGTAAAAAAAGTGTCGGGATATGTTTTGTTGGATTTGAGTAAACGGCTGAAAAATTTTGTTCGGAGAAACACGCACGACGAAACGATGAAAGGAACAGGCGGATTTACCATAAAGTTAGCCATGCAGTGCACCTTGTTATTAGTACATTTACATTGCTACATGATGATATGGTTATTACAATATTATGGATTTCTCCTTGACTTTTTTCCATAAAAAGAGCACCGAATGGATATTATCTCGCGTTTATATTTTCATTGTCCAAGAATAACACCATACATTTGTACATACAAAATGTAATACAACAAGCTTCACACTGGCCAATTTTACACTGCTTCATTTTCCAATCTGAGAAATGAGCAGCTACTTTCTCATTTCATTTTTTCAGTTCTTCAAAAAGAGAAAGATTGAAATACATTTGTACATGCAAAATGGAATACAACACTTGGCCAATTTTACACTGCTTCATTTTCCAATCTGAGAAATGAGCAGCTACTTTCTCATTTCATTTTTTCAGTTCTTCAGAAAGAGAAAGATTGAAAAGTCAATAAAACTGAGTTGCTGTTATGCTGTGCAAATAAATCCAAGACAAAATCAGCAAAGGAAAGTCTAACATTTTCATTTGCGTCCAATGCATCCCAATTTTTTCTCACGGGTGGTTGCACTTTATTCTGTTTGATTAGCAAATTAGATTTTATTATATGCTTTTCCTTTCACGTTTCATACACTTCAACCTGTGTGTTACTTTCTCATTTCATTTTTTCAGTTCTTCAAAAAGAGAAAGATTGAAAAGTCAATAAAACTGAGTTGCTGTTGTGCTGTGCAAATAAATACTCTCCAAGACAAAATCAGCAAAGGAAAGCCTAATATTTTCTTTTGCGTCCAATGCATCCCAATTTTTTCTCACGGGTGGTTGCACTTTATTCTGTTTGATTAGCAAATTAGATTTTATTATAAGCTTTTCCTTTCACGTTTCATACACTTCAACCTGTGCCTTGTCATAATCGTGGGGATCAGGATCTTCATAGACAATCCGCAATAAGTACATATATACACAATACTGTTGAAAAAAACAGAGCGGCTTTGGTTTGATTTCAGTTGCTGCAATAAAAAGTGAATTACATCAACCAGTATTCATATCAGAACATAAATCATCACAGTATATCAGTTTATATGCCTTGCCGTGTACAATAGTAAAAATGATGATTAGATGGAAAAAGGTGATAGCATGTTAAGCAAACCGCATTTCTGCTGCACATGAAAAGATTTAGAAAAGATTCAAAATAGATATACATAGATGTAGTTGCACAGTGCAGCGGCAGTAGCAGAGTGGTGTGTTCTTATAATATGCAATGTGCTGAATTCAGCAGACGTATATTGCAAGAAACCTTAGGGCAAACCCATCTCTATTTTGATGAAACAAATGACCATTAATGACCTGTGACGCTGTAGACAGTGAGATGCAGGAGTAATTTATTTTCTCCAGATTTAAAAAAAATCTCCCCAATTCTTTACTAGATAAGTATAGAATGAGATGCTCAGGGAGGACCATAAAAAATATAAGACAACGACCTGGATCTTTTTTTTGCTGAAAGAGAAGGAAACTTATCTTTCAAAAACTGTATTTTATGATCATCTTCATCCTGTATTTTTATTATAAATATCCAGCAATGCAATATAGGTAGTAGCAGTATAATAATATTGCATACCTGAGCAGACCTCAACCAACTTACAAGATCGGCTTACGGATAAGAAGGTTGAGAGACCAGCCAGCAGACGAAAGATTTGTAACCGCTATCATGTTTTTTTTTATAATAATAACTGACTTTCATGATGATGTTCATCATCATCAGCAGCAGCATTTGTGATAACGCACATATACTTTCCTTGCAGCTGTGGTTTCCTTTGTAGATGGCATCAAAAAGTTTGAATTTTTGCTCGGATAAGAAATGCATTGTAGACTGGTAAGCAACCCAGACTCTTTGCAGCTGTGGTTTCCTTTGTAGATGGCATCAAAAAGTTTGAATTTTTGCTCGGATAAGAAATGCATTGTAGACTGGTAAGCAACCCAAACTCAGCAAGACTCCAAGAAAAAAATCAAATAATATTGCCAATTGCCTGCCATAATATTTATATGCGATTCTTCAGTTAAAGATGGCTAGGACAGGGTGTATCACCTTTCTTCTTGTGAGAAAGCATCATCACCAAAAAAAACATTTTTTTCGCTTACAAAATCGTCGATTGGTACTATTACAAGTAGCGAGCACGTAAAAAGAAAAGTTGGCAGAAAAGCCGTCCATCACATTCACCGTTTATTTTCGAACATTGAAGGGTTTTAATAAACGGTGTGAATTCATCATCTTTGCATAAAATTTATGTATTCACAAGGTGATGTTTACTGGTTTCCTCCTCGTGTTATCTTATCCTAATTACTGCAATATAATAAGTAGTACTAGTTTTACAAGAAAAATCCCCAATAAAACTCAATGGGCACTCGATGATAAGCCGTGAGCTATTCTCCTACTCTTTCAAAATGACGAGAATTGACGAAAAATATACTTTTAACAAGTTACGAACCAAGTTGGTTCACCTCTTTACTATAATTTTTTGAAGGGTGCAAACGCATACTGATCATGATGCTGGTCTTTTCTGATCGAAAATAACGCAGTGAAAAAAAGATAATTTTGATAAAGGGAGATTAAACCTAGAAGGATGATAGCATATATCATCATCATACGTGGGTATTTTTACAAATTGTTGTTTCGTCTACCGTTTGCAATCTGCTTTATTCTGATGCACATTTTTCCAAAATGCTGCATTTAACGA
>JAANSP010002866.1:0-12127 GCA_036850745.1 Homidia socia | reverse complement strand
ATTGTATAAAAATCCTAATAATAATAATAAAAGTATAAATGAATCACATTAACTGCAACTTGCAAGTACCGTTTCGTCTCTATAAAGTAACCAGCCAGTAGCCAGTATGTCTAAGTTGGCACATGTGTATGTCAAGCATTTTAGTTCTAAAAAGTGAAAAACCACTGAGAACCACATACACACAGAGAGACATAAATACGCTCTGGTAGTAGCGGTAGCATGCTACATTATCATCGTCGTCATGAAATTCTCCTCTGTTTGTTACATTTTCAACGGAAAAACAGACACGGACACACACTAAAAACTAACCAACGAGAGCCGCCACTTGACTTATTCATTCATGTTTTGTGCCTATTAGTATTGAGTTTCTAGTCGTAGTACTATAGTAACTTTTAGAAAGTAGAAATATGTAAGTTACATTCAACATTCATAACTTTTACATCGTGCCACTAAACAGGACGACGACGACGACCATGATGATGATGCCAAAGCCAAGTTTTTTTCCCTGAAATGGAAAATAAAGTAAAGTAGTTGTACTACTACCACTACCAGTATAGTAGGTACTTTCACTTTTTTTCTAGTTAAGTGGAACGTGTCTTGTCTGCTGCTATGTTGTGTTCTGCATACATATCACCCTCAGCCCGAGATTTTTTATTAACTGAAAGGAAAAAACCTCCCTTGCTCGTTTTCTACTACATCTTCTAGCAGATCAGACTTCGTGTTTGCGCTGCTATACGGCATACCTACACGAAGTTGTCTTCTTGTTCGTGCTGAATAAGTACATACGGCAAACGACACGATGTCTTGGATAGTCAGAGCCTTTATTTTTGCTCTAACCATTTTTCTAACAAAAAATAAAAAGGGTTTTCTTTCCATAATGAAGACTTTTCCGAACGGTAAACAGGATGGTTATAAAACTCTATGTAAGAGCCTTTTAGTACTCAATATAAATAATATATGAACATAAATACTATATATAGTAATTTAGTAAGCTATTTGGCAGATTGACATAGGTAGGTGGGTAGACATTTTCTTATCACTTTTTTAGTCGGGCAGCACTTGCATGGCGAGTGAAAGAAGATGAATAAAATAGTAAAAATTGCATTGAAATCATCATAATAATGGCAGCAATAATAGTTTTGTCCTACTTTAGTTACGGAAGGAAGTGGCTTACCGACTTACTCATGTAGTACAAATGCTCTAATAATAATACTAATAATTCATCTTGCTTTCTTTCTATCTTTCCGTATCACACATAACATAATCATCAGATAAGCTGTAAGTATTTGTATGCCTCGCTCTCCACACTATTTCATGTACACTTTGTGCATGTCTTTTATATATGCATAACCGCAACTACTACGCTGACATTTCTTCCGTCTTATCCCTTCTTTCAACTTTTTTTGAAATTAGCATGCAAGCGCAGCCACCTTAGCTTAGCATACTGTCATCGTCTGGATGAGCGTACCGCCACCTGGGACAATTTATACTGTGGAACTCTTGTGAAGAGAACAACGACCACATGCAAACTACTCTACATCCAATTTCCATACAAAGTTTAGACTCCGAGTACTGCGAACTATCATAAGAATGGATATAGGAAGTTTATAGAGTGTTTGTTGTGAGCATACATACATAATATTCCATTTTGCCTATCTCCTCCCCACACCATTTTTTTCGTCACGATGATGATGTTGATGAGTGTAGTTCTCGTCATCAAAGTAAATCCAAGAGAATCCCATAGAGACCATTTGACATAAAATGAGGTAATGGGAGAACAGAGAAAGATGTTTCAACCTCAGTAATCCATACAATATATGTTTACAAAGTTCACTCGTACAAATGCGGAAAAAAGGGGAAAAACTAACTCTAAAGTCAGAGTGAGTTTGCATGGTTTTGATGAAATAAATCATTTATCTTCTTAGCAAAAAATGGCCAAGGTACATGCATATACCTAGATATTGATGTCATTAGTGAAGATGTGAGTTGCCGGGATATTTTGGGCACTGATGGTTGATGATGAATATAAAGGAAAAATGATTATGACGTGGTAGTGGGTATGTTGAAAAAGATTTTGTTAAAACTGCTGCTGTTATTTTTTTATTTTGTTATTCCTCAGATCACAATAGTTCTAAAAATAAGGTTATATATGTTATCATAAAAAAAGTAATATTGTTCCCCATCTTCTTATGAGCTTTGTTCAAACTGTAATACATTCTTTGGTAATAAAAACGATGTCTTTTTGTTTTTCCTTCACGTATTCTGGTCTCATTCCAGTGGTAGAATATTTGCGATAACCCATTTGGGATTTCTGCCAGTGCTTTTGTTTTTAATATATTTTTGTTATGCGGTTTAGTCCTTAAAAACATCACACCATGTTATCATGTTGCCTTCTTTAATATTGTTTTTTTGTTCTTTACTTTTGAATGAAGGAACTTAGAAAACAGTGTCAAGATTTTGCGACAGCGTTACTGGATCATACAAGAAGTTCGTATGAGTTGGAAGTGCTACTGAATCACGATCCAACTGGACCAGCTTTTGAACACGGTGAAAGGATGCATTTAAATCGCCTCAAGCTTGCGATCAAATTCCGACAGAAAAAAGTAAGTAAATAAAAAACCAACCGAAAAGGAACTACATAGAAAGTTTGAGTGAAGTGATTTTTTCCCTATTCACAGCGGTAAGGTTCACTCACTGTTTAAAGTATAATGTCAAGGCTACGCAATGTCTTTTGTATGTAACTCTATCCAAGTTGGTAGGCAGGCTGCTGCTAGTGGTTTCCAACGTTCAAGGTACCGGAGGCGTCTCAGTGATGGCATGTCACGACATAGAAAGAGGGTTAAGGGGAAAATTGATAAAGTTTCATAATATCAACAAAGTACTCAAGTGTAGTGAACTGGTAGGGATATAGCAGCAAGCAGAACTGGTGGTGGTAGGTAAGTTCATCAGAAGAAAAAGAAGGCTAATAAAGCGCAAACACAGTGAAAGGGAATTTGAGTTGAATTGAAGTCGAAGGGAAAAGGAATGTAATGTTGTCTGACGTGAATAATCCTTCACGATCTCCAAGTAATCCATCAAGAAGCATAATATAATATAATGTTCTATTTATCTTTCACTTTTCTTCTTCACTTCGATATATCGAGTGTTGATGGGATGGGAACGTGTCAGCAGGTTTGCGTTCGTTACTGCTTTATAAGATAGTAGTACTGCGTGTAGTCATGATGCATCCGATCCAGCATCACTGCAAACTGCAATGAGGAGGAATGCTAGAAAACATTGAAAACACTACCACACAAATCTCTTATTATTATAGATAGGCATGGTATGCGAGTGAGATGATAAGTGATTTTCTTGATGAAAGTTGTAGACGTAGCTTTTACTTTTTACAACTGCATTACTACTCCTCTTATTACTTTAGTCTGTCTGTCTGTACGCTCGACTACTCGATGATGATGGTAACTAGGATGAAAAGTTTGACATACATAAATACTAAAATGCTATACCAGTACAGCACAAGAGTAACAGTCAGTGCAGGAAAATTATTAAATTTTGCTGGGATTCTCGGAAGATGAATACCTATAGGCATTGCATTATGATACATACCTACTATCAAACATGTGAATGGACGTCTAAAACGTCTAATAAAAAACAATGAAGTCTGTCTATATCTTTCTTTCCCTTTGTCTTGTTTTCAGTTTGTGGCCCATCCGAATGTACAACAGCTGCTGGCATCCATTTGGTATGAAGGTATGTATCTCTCTTGTTTGTTGTTGTTCGCTTTTCCAAATATCTAGCAACAGGATCTTGACCCTTTTCTCTTTTCTGTTCCAAGTATTTATTATTATATTATCGTCTTGATGATGATGGTTGATTATGCTTCCGTTTTATACAATAGACAATTACACGCTTAATGTATGTACTTTTGTTGAATGGAGTGGCTGGCATATTGGTGTTGCTGTAATTTGGAGCGTGGTGTTCCAAGTTTCAATACACAGGATTCATGAAATATCGTCTGTTTTAATATTAGTCTACTCTCAAGATATAGCGTGAAGAAGTGGTTGGTAGTGTGAGGAATGAATGTAGTGTCTTCGTTTATGAATGAACCGGAAAAAAAGAGAGACAATTAAAACAAAATTTATTACTGTTCGCTTTCCCTTCGTTTATTATTATAGCACGGACAGAGATGGATTTAGACATTTTTTGTTTCCTCTTGCTTCTGTTCTGTTGTTGTTTCTGTTCTCTGTCAGCTTACTGACTACACGGGAGTCTGTGTGTGTTCATGTGCAATATGTACCATATCATCACTGGATGGAGTTATTGGAGTTGTGCGGCTTTTCAGGAGAAAAGCATAAAGTGGAGGAGGAAGAATGACTGGAATGCTTACAATTCATTCTTCTTTTTCTTAACAGCAATAGCACTTCCTTTTTGTCTTCCTCTCATGTCGAAAATTATATATAACGCGCAGCAACAAGCATACAGCACACACACATACACACCCACGAAAGCGAGTCGAATTTTGTGGCCATTTATCATCTTCACTGTATATAATATTTTGACTGTACATAGTTTATTTTCCTATCTAATAATATAAAATAAAATATGTAGGATGTATTAATATTATTACGCATTGCACATTCCTTTCGGTTTTTTCTTCTTTCAGGTTTGCCCGGTTTCCGTCGTCGTAATATGGCTTTACAAGCTTTGGAAGTGATTCGTATTGGCCTCCTGTTTCCGCTCTTCTCTCTTTGCTATATCGCAGCTCCGCACTCGTCCTGGGGTCAGACCATGAGGAAGCCCTTTATCAAATTCATCTGTCATTCCGCATCGTACTTCACCTTTCTTTGTGAGTCTCTTCTTCTTTTGCTCTTGTATACATCTTGAAATCTAGGTAGAAAGCTACGCTACTTCCTAGCTCGATAGAAACACAATGTGAACTTATTTATTAGTAGACATTATTTATTTTTCATCATTAAATAGACCAGACATTTCTTCCGTATTACAAAATGACTAATGTCTACTTTCACTTTAGCTCATCCTTATTTTACACCTTTAAACAACTTACATCCTTTCCCCACAAGCCATTTCTTTGTTTCTCTTCAGTTTTTGATCGAAACGGCTCATGGTATGGTTCCGAGAATTTACCGATTTGTGAATAAAATTGATTAAATTATCACGCTTTACAAAATGACGATGCAATTTAAATAGGATTTTCTGGTTTGGAATGTTTCATCTTTGAATTTTTATTTTTTTTGACCAACTCTAGCAAAACTAATTTAATGATGCATATATAAATATTTTTTGGTCCAATTTTATTCTTTTCTCATGTGTCCCAATTACTTTTTCAACTGTCAACGACATCGACAATGAAAAGAAACATAAGGCTTAGCAAGCATAAAATGAACAATTTATGGCATTATTATTATTGCATAGAAAAAAAGAAAACCAGACAGACATACATAATGTATAAATCATATAAATAAAACCTGCACAAGAAACAAGTTACTCTCACAAAGTTGGCCAGAATAATGGCCGTAATTGATGCCGTTTGTCTTGTTTTTTACTATTCGTTTATTATTATGACCTTTTTTCAATTTAACTCCGATTCCTATATTTCAATCCTGTATTTTCTCCGTTCGTTCAACTGACTAAAATGGTTCAATTACCTCTGCGTAACAAAAATGTAAAGAGGAATTTCCTTCAACAAAATACAACACAGCAGTGAGCAAGCAGGAATGCATTTTGCTATTTTTGTCAAAAAACTGTACATATTACACTTGTAACATTATTTTCAAGAAATTTGATATCAACATCATCAAAAATACCCAGGACAACTATAATAATAATTGGACGCTGTTCACTCACGTTTAAAGGAAAAAGGAAAGCAGGGATTTCTATGTTTTACTACTTATTTTACAACTAACCAGCCATTTTGCTATTTTGTTATTTCTATAGTTGTCCCCAGTCGTTGCACATTTTTATTACTATCGCTGGTTCTTTTCTGTCTACATGCTTTCTCCCATTTCCATCATTGTTGTTGTCGACCGAAAAAAACATGGGTTGTGTAAAAAAAGTATTCATGTTCAACAAAATTCCTGGTAAAACTATAAATAAATATGTATATAACCCTATTCAATTTAAGGTAAATTGAAATGGTGTCAATAAAAGACCAGCAAATTGTAAATAGAGAGAATATTACTTATTGAGTCGTTCAACATTTTTTTCTATTTTTTTCCTTTTTAACCCTGCTTCACCTCCATAAAATAGATATTGCATACTCCATAAAAATACAATAGGCGCTCTCTTAGTTAGCTTCGGTTAAACTATTTTGGTTGTACTTGGTTGGTTGGACACGTTGTACATTATACTCAAAAAATAATAATATGACTTGTTCTTGCGAAGAAGTGTAGCTGTAGCACATCTGCGTGTGTTTTTTGGGAGCGTAAAACGAACCGTGAATTGTGCGAGTAGGAAGGAAAGGAGGCTGACCTGTTAAAAATTGAAAAAAGATATACAATGACAATAATGTTTCATCGCCATCATTATCATCATCATCATGATCCCAATAGAGTGCAAGAAAATAGTACATTATATAATATATTATTATTATTATTCCCACTCTCCTCTCCCGTTCTCGTCCTCCCACTTTTTTTCTGGAATATTTCCAACGAAAATTGAATTTCTATCGGGAAATAGAAGGAGGGAGAGAAAATAGGAACAACCATACAAAACGATCGTTGTGTTCTTCTTGCAAAAATATAGTGAGAGAAAAAGAAAGCCTGTTATACCGTTTGAGAGTGAAAAAAGCAAGAAAAAAGGAAAAGAAGGAGCACGATCAGTGCATGAATCAAACTGCACACAGTTTTATTCTCTTTTTTTTTCTCTCTCTCTCCTCTTTCTCTCTCAACTCAACCAATTTTTTGTTCACCATTTCTCTCCTCAAAAGCTTTAAAATAATATTATATACAATACCACCACGACAACTCGTACTACTGCCACCGCCACTACTGGTTCGATTCTACCATAAAATGCTGCTGTACTGATGATGATGGGATGTACTTTATGTGTACATGAAAGAAACTGCCTGCTGCCTTTTTTGCAAATATATTACCAATACCAGTATATGGGACCACTAATAGGAATATATGTAAGTCCTTCTATATATGCCAGCCTCACTCACTACTACTACCAAGACATCATGAAAATCATCGTGATCATCAATATAGTATCCCATGCAGTTAGCAATTCGTAGCGTTGCGATCGTTACCAGCAAAGTCAGTAGTAGTGATCACATTTTTAAAGCCAACTTTATTTCCTCTATTGGTTATAATAATGGAACATTACATTTTTTGTAATATGCAATGTAATGCAAGCAAGTGCCAGCACTGCCAGCAGACTACTCGTTTTTTATGTAGGTTATATGCTGCTGATACTGAGGAAGTGAGGTTCCCTGTGAGTGCTTGCTCACTTTGATTTAAGCTTTTTTCGCCGAAACTCCAATCTACATACACAACCATTATCAAATACCGGCTAAAATATATATAACCGTTGCTCGGCTACTATTACTGCTGCTGCCACCACCATAACTATTTATTTTACTTTTATATTCAATACACTTCATGCTTTATAGTAACAAGATCATGATGTTCATGGAGGATGATGATGACGATGGTGATCATCATGGTGGAAAAATAGAGAGGAAAAAGGAAGGTCAATCTATTTTATTCTTCTTTTTTTTCTTTCTCCATGTGCCAGTGTACATATTTATACACGGTTCATAAGGTTTTCTTGCCATTTTTATTCTTATGCGTGTTTTGAGCACGTGTGTTTGTGGGTAAAATACAAAAGTGCAGAGAGAGAGAGAGATGTAGACAGATAGTTGAAGAGATACATTTCT
Organism: Homidia socia; assembly: GCA_036850745.1. Classification (NCBI taxonomy): domain Eukaryota; kingdom Metazoa; phylum Arthropoda; class Collembola; order Entomobryomorpha; family Entomobryidae; genus Homidia; species Homidia socia. Next base: position 4,233 of record JAANSP010002866.1, on the reverse strand, counting down.
CTAGCCGCCAACATAACTTTTTTTGCTGAACGAGAAGAGAAGGAAAGAGAATTGGAAAGTAGAATTTTTGTTGGTGTGGATGACTTCCTCGAACTAACTCGTTTCTGTCTGTGTCTTTGTATGTGTGTGTGTGTCTCTCTCTCTCTCTGCAGGGAATTGAAAAGGCCATAAAATAGCCACAAAAAGTGATCATCATGAATATTTTCCCCTCTCTTTCTCCTTTGCTTCTGTAGTATGAAATCAAAATAAATATATTTTTATCATCACCAGATTATATTAATATTTTTTTCAACTGGTATATGTATGGCGTTGGCGATGATGGTGAGCGATATGAAAATAAATAAACGGACAAAGAATGAAAACATGCTTTGAGCATTATGTGAATTGGAATAGTGCAAACATCATCATCATCATCATGGCAACGCCATGGTCACACCATCATCATCGTCATGACTGTTATTTTTCTCTTTTATTCCAGCTAACAGGTTTACTCTTTTTATCTGTGCATGTAAGTAAATACGTCCATGTCTATATTTTGCGACTTGTTTGCTCTTTTTTGTATTCTTCCTCTCTTGGTTCTTATGTTTGGCTTTTTATTTAGCCCACCAAAAATTGGAAAATCGCTTCAATAACACAAATAAATACGGCATATTTATTTATTTAGGTCAAATGCTACTACTACTTTCACTACTATTATTTGGGACAGTGATAACAAGGCATAGAGAAGGGGGAAATGGAAGCGAAAAAAATGTTGTGGGATTCATCCAGCCGCCGCCTCCGCTGTAGGACCACTTGACATTTTTCTCATTTACCCTGTTATTTTATTTTCTCTTTCTATTTCTTCCTGTTTCGGTTGATGATTCCGATGAAGATGATGCAGTTGTTAGCTCTGTGCTGTGTGTGTGCAATACTTAGAAGCAATACTTACTTGACGTTGTTGCATTGTGTTTTTATGTATTAAGCCCCAACCAAACAATCTTTTCTCATTCCTTCTTTTTTACTGGGAGTCAGTCTCCTGTCAAACTTTTTTATTCGGTTGTTGAGGAGGTTATTCCCGTGTGGATGCTCGCTCTACTCGATCTTTCCGTATTAAAAAGGCCTGAGGAGTGGAACCAGAAAGGGGCAAAAGCAAAGTAAAAAACATTACACATCAACAATATCCTCACATATCACACCCTACTTGACTGGTTGGTTGGACACCATCCAACTTTTACATAGTCTCTTCTGGAATAGTACAAGGTATAGAAATCGAGAGAGCGGTTTGTGGCAGGACTAGCAGTACCTTATTTTCTTGTGGGTGTTTGGTATTGTTTGGTCACGTCCATCATCACCCACCTCCTTCCACTATACCAATATCATCAGCAGAAGGAAAGAAAAAGGCTGTTTACTTAGGTCGCTCCTATTTATTTACATTTTCTCTACTACTGACTGTCCAACAAAAAAATCAGAATTGCTCACAATAAAAAATAGAGTGCCAGAGAGTTAAGCGACCCTTAATGTTTTATACATTAATGTTGGTTAGGTTATAAAACTGATTCAATTGCATTTAACAATGTTGATTTAGGCGCTGGGTGCCGAGTTTTCCGTGCCTAATTTTGCGCTGTATAAATAGGTACTCAGATTCCCTAGTGCGTCATCGTCTCCTCTAATCACAATGGTGGAGTGTATATATTTCCATTTATCAATCCACACATCTATCGCTTTTACCTTGCAACAAGAGAAAGTACGCCAGAGATAAAAAAAAAGTAAAAAAAGAAAGAAATTGGTTATGAGCGAATTCAAAAGAAGCATATGGGTCTTGAACAAGGGTTAGGTCTCTCTTTCCCTCCTAAATGCTAAGCTGAAATCCTAATATACCGATGCTACTCCCGTTTTTACAAGCTGCAGTAAGGGTAAGTAATGAAAAGTCCCTCGGAAAAAACTTTTTTGTTGGTTTTTTAATCATGGCTCACCAACACCGGACTGACGACATACCAATATAAAGCAGAGCAAAATTGAGTAGAATAGCAATAAGAGTGAAAGGATTGGTGACGGTAGTACAATATTTTAGGATGCCTTTTCTTGCGGTTGATAAGCAACCAATTACTACTTTTAGGTAGCTTTCCTTTCTTTTGACTCCGCCGACTGAATAGGATACTATACTTTGCTTCTTGAAAATGACTTGGCGGTGAGCACAAAAATAATAATAATAGCAATAACAATTTCAGAGAAAACGAATACAAAGTTAAATTCTCTTGTTGCTTTCTCTTTCGTTTTCATCAACATCACTAACTCTCACACTAGTCATACTACTACTGGTTTCCTTTGGTAAGATTTTTGTTTGGAAATTGTTGTTTGCCATGATGATACTAGTAGAGGCAGTGGGTGGTGTAGTGGTGTGCTGTATACATATTATCTTTTCTGGTTGATTCTGTACAGAATCCTCTCTATCTCATGAGTCATGACATTGTAGTGGCGGTGGCGGTGCGGTTTGTAGGAGTGGTAAATATTGGCTAGTTGGTTGGCATATTACAAAAAAGTGCCGGCGACGAGCCAACGACGATGATAATATAATGTTGTCGTCGACCATGGCTATTTGTTATAAAACCTCGGTAGTAACAAGTTCAAAGGAGAACCCTGTTTTTCTCTGTTGTTCTTTCGTCGTTTTTACTCTTGGCTTGATTTCTTTTTTTACATATGATCATTGTGGCAGAGATTTTCCACTTGAAAATCCTTTGATTCCTTTCTCTTTTTCGTGCAAACCCTCTGCAACTTGATAAAATAATAGAAAATGTATAATATATATGATTTTGGACACGTGAAAAGATAAGAAAAAAACTATTGCGTTATGAGACACTTACTGCCTTACCTTTACTTATGTCATGAAATGGGCTTATAGCGGCACTTATTCGTTCTTCAGAGAATATACCAAGAGTAGAACTAACCCCCCGGCACACAAAGTATGAAGTTATTTTGAAATATAATATTTACCTGCCTGTTAAGGGGTTTGAGTGATTTAATGTTCCTTTTAACGGTTACTGAACCACATATATTAAAGTTTCATTTCAAATTTATACTTTCAGCTAAAGTTTTTAAAAGTAGCATTGAAAGACCGGGTAAAATGAGGGTGGAGGCGGAAAGATGGGATCTAATACTTTTTTTATTCTTTGTGTTTTTCTTTTACAGTTTTATTAATATTGGCGAGTCAGCGGCTAGAGATGTTCTTTACAAAGTGGTTGGAGATAGACGCAAACTCGACTGCTTGGGTGTCAAATGATGTAACGAAAACAAGAGGAGCACCACCGTCACTGGTTGAATGGTTTATTCTAGCTTGGGTCTCAGGTACATTGTCGTTTAACCTTCGATTTTTATTCAGTAAATTCAAATAATCATTAATTAATTAATTTTAAGTGATGCATCGAATCTATATGTAACTAATGTTCACATCGATGCAGATTTATAATGGATTTACATTTGTTTACGGTTTGCGTTCAAAAAAGTCTAAATCTTTTCCGTAATTCACTAAATCAGCATCAAGAATCAAGAGGATGCTGAAAAGAGTAAAATATGAATGTGGATCACTCTCACTTTCCAATTACTTTTTAGCTTATTGTTGACAAAGATCACTATATGGCAAAAAATCGCACAAAAATATCTGAATAATGAACATGGGAAAATTAAAAGTAGAGTAAAAAATGTTATAGCTTGAAGCAGTGTTGCACGAATTGTTCCAGAACAATTTGTTAACAAAGTTCTTGTTGTTCTGTTCCATTAGAAATTGTACTGTTATTCTTGTTTTGTTCCAAGCTGGAACAGAACAGAACAAAACAATTTATCCGGACGGAACAATGGAAGAACAATTTTGTTCCGTTTTGTTCCAAATAGGGACAATTTGGAACAAAATCATAAAAACTCTTTGAAAAACAATGAATTTTATTTAAAATGTCAGCTACATTTGATCAAAATGCATTTAGGAGTTTATGGAAGAAGAAATTGTCTAAATTAAATACGACTTTATAGTGAAAAATAACAATTATCAGTTTAAAATTAAAATTTTAACAATAAAGGAATGAAATTTAGGAATCGAAAATTCTTATATTAGAATATTGGATACCAATTTGTATATATCTAAATCTTATGTCTTGTTTGTTTCATTTGTTAAGAGAAAAACGATTAAAATTTTTAATTTTTTTGGAACAAATTTGTTCCAGAACAAAACAAGAACAAACAAAATGATTTTTGCTCAGAACAATT
>JAANSP010002865.1:0-12128 GCA_036850745.1 Homidia socia | reverse complement strand
AAAAAAATAAATATCTTTTTCTGTTGTTATATTTTTTTACTTTAGCGCATTCATTCCTGCTCAAAGTGCTTTCTTTCACTTGATCTGTCGCGCACATACACTACACCATTTTATATTATAAAAAGGAAGATTTTTTTGCTGCACTTAAATAAAGACGGAAATGGAAATTGAATTATACGAGCAAGTATAGAGGTACGTATTTCCTTTTCTAGTTGTCTGTTGATCCAGAGAAAGTGAATCCATTAGAAAGTGTGTATTATTATGGGCCAATATAGGGCTTAAAAAGGAAAGAGTTTTTTTCCGCTGGTGCACATATTGCAAACGTTGGGTAAGAAAGGGCAAAAAATGGGAAGATTAATGAATGGAAAAGTGGAGTGGTTGGAGTAGTAAAAAAAGATGGATTGTATTGGAAAAGATATTGGAATTATGGTGGTGGCAGTGATGATGATGGGGATAATAATGGCAATGACAATGGTGATGATGTTGATGGCAGAGTGGATTAAATGTAAAAAGTAGATTAGAAAAAATGAAATGGATGTAATAATATCTTGTCAAAGGATTCTAAAGAGAAAAAAGTTTATTTTTGGGGAAAAAATAAAAATTCTTTTCTGGACAAAAAATCTCATTTGCAGTAACGCTAGCCATTTTCTTTTTTTTTTAATTTTCCAACTTTTTTTTCATCACTTTGGTTAAAATTTTATTATTACTATTATTGTGATTATTAAAGTTTTGGAAGGAAAAGGAGGGTAAATGGTTGTTTTTTGGAGGATTCGAAAGAATTTACCTTTTCAAAGTCAATGTTGGTACGGACCACCCTGTGATGAAGGGGTTGTGGTGGACGAAAGTTGCTGCCAAGCGGGGCTTTCTGATACTCCTTATCCTCATTCCCTTCCTCGATCCTCATCAACTTTCTCAGGTAGAAGAGCTGCTGCTTGGTGATGTAAATGGGCTTGTTGAGCACCACCCACGTCACCGTCTCATGACACGCCGGCATGGTCGTTGAGCCTTCGTAGGTCATGTAGTGATCTGTGTTTGGGAGAAGCGCCTGTAGTGACAAACGCTGCACCTGAGCACTTTGCCCTGGAAAATAAAATATGTAATTTGCAAAAAAAACTTCATTTTTCATTTTCATAATTATTTGAGAATATTCCAGTTAAAACAACTAATTGCAAATTTGCAAATGCTATTAACGTTTTTTCAACTTACCGCTAAACGTAATTTTACTTAGCTGATCAGTCAATAGCCGCAACTCTGTTGAGCACCACCCACGTCACCGTCTCATGACACGCCGGCATGGTCGTTGAGCCTTCGTAGGTCATGTAGTGATCCGTGTTTGGGAGAAGCGCCTGTAGTGACAGGCGCTGCACCTGAGCACTTTGCCCTAGAAAACAAAATATGTAATTAGCAAAAAAAAAACTTTATTTTTCATTTACATAATTATTTGACAATATTCCAGCTAAAACAACTAATTGCAAATTTGCAAATGCTATTAACGTTTTTTCAACTTACCGCTAAACGTAATTTTACTTAGCTGATCAGTCAATAGCCGCAACTCTGGATTGGATAGATCTCCAACCTTCCAAGAAAAATAGACACATAAATTATTTAGCAACTATTCCTTTTCTCCCACAAAACTTTTCGTTTAAAATATCACTCATGCCAGATACACCGCATGTCCTGCTCCATTTCTCATTCCTTTTTTTCCCACAAACAAGCAAACCAATTTATTATGCAAAAATGTGCTCAGCTCTGCTCTCCTGTCCTGTCTCATTTTTTTGCGCAAAATTTGCATTTTCACGCATCTCACACTCTCCCAGCTAGCTCCAATGCTGGCATTGTAAACAAACGATTGCGACATGCAATCCGCTACTACTGTTATTATAGCCACTCACTCCACACGCCAATACTATTTACCACATTGGGAAAACATGTCACTATTATTACTACTACTACACATACTATTAACCTCCTCTCTGTTTGCTCTCGCCTTATTACCTCCAATCCTGCAAAATATTTATGACTGCATGTCACTTTCCTTTTTTGATTTCACCAACAAACTTATTATTTTCCACTGCACGCACTCCGACAAATAAAAAAACAAGCAAGGTTTTAAAAAATAGTAGAAGCACCACCGCCACCACCCTCACTTATCCGTGCCACTACTGCTAGCACAACCACCACTACCTGCGACAATGAATGAATGGGGTGGAGTAGTCGAGTGGATTTTGAAAGGCGAGCACATAAATTTGTTTGTTTGTTTCGAGTCACGCCATGCCAGACAGGCTTGCATGCTTGCACCACCACCACCACCACTCTTTCAAATAGCTTAATGTAATGATAGCAATATTATGTAAGTAATCTAATCCGCCTTATCTCCTTGCAACTGCAGCTAAAATGGCTGGATGGATGAATGCAGTTAGCTAAATAATAATAATAAATAGTAAATAATAGTAATAATACTGCTTACTACTTTACTTTTTAATTCCCTTGTCCCAGACTTGATTGTGTCTGGTGATGGCTGACTGACAGCTACACGTGCCAATAATTGTGTTCCATCCAATAAATCAATGTGTACACAAATAAATTTTACTTGAACAATTTTAATAAAAAATACACGCATGAGCTTGTAGAGTAGTATGGAAAATGTAAAATCTTACTTATTTCATTTGCCAATTATGTGTGTACTTTGCACCCTTCCATCTCATTCTCGTTGGTCGAGTATTGATTACGACGAGCCAGGACATGACACACAAAGTGAGAAACACTTAACCTCCTTCTCGTCAAACAATTTGCTGCTAAATATTATATGCATTAAAAAAGGGCAAGAGGCAGCTTTCATTCTCAACTCCTTTTTACCTGGCTTTCCAGTTGCAAGAAAGAACAGGCATGTTGTCCAAGTTGAAATGATGCGCCCACCCTTTGCAAAAGCGACTATATTTCTACAATTTAAAAATTTTCATTTTTTCAGTACCCCACTCAACACTTTTTACTTTTGAACAAATAGCAGTAAATGGAATAATACTTAAATGTTTATTCAAATTTTGTCATTGGGTAACATGAGATTTCATTTAGAAGCGAGCTCTTGGATTTACTCTCATTAAAAAAAATAATGTGTGCTCTAGTGAATTTTGAAGTTGGAAAAGTTGCAAGAAACGTCCCTACTTTTTTTGTCAATTTGACATCGTCATCAGCACTGTAAAGTGCTGAGCCATATATAATTACCGAGTTTCCCCGTAGAAAAGGTTGTTATTTGCCAAAGCTATTGCGAGTTCTTAATTATCATCACACGTTGTCAAAGAATAAATCAGCATAAATTCCTGTGTAACACATTCTAAAAGGAGAATAAAATAAATACTCTTTGAAAAGAGGGAAAGGTAAGCAAGTTTTCGTTTCTCTTTCATCCTCCGTCCACCGCACCACCACTCTACGTGCTTTGTCCTTCATCATTACCTGTCAAAGGTAAGTAAATATATGACGAGGGAAGGCAGAGGCATCATCACTGTTTTATTTCATTTTTGTTTGACTTGTCTACTTTTGATCATATCATCTCATCTCACAAAAAAGGTTTGTGTATTTTGGCATAATTTCTACTTGTCAGAAAGAGTTGGAGACTAGTCGTTTTTTTGAAAAGTAGTACTGCCTACTTGAATTAATTTTATAGTTTTTGCACAAGCGGATACATTAATTACAACAACAACATCAAGTAAATAAAAATAACTCAGCAATTAGTTGAATTAACTCAACTTTTACTAATGACAAGTCAAACAAAAAATAACTCATAATTCGGTTGGCTAAACGCAAGTAGATATATTCTTCTTAACATGAAAACAAGGGAAAGTTGTTGAAGCAAAAAGTTTTAAAGAAATATTTCAGTAAGCTCACGGGAATGCTTGCTGTATTTCTTGGCAGTGTAAGTTTAAGCCATATCATTGAGCAAGTTGCTGTAACGCAGTCATTGTTCTAGTTTTAGATATTTATAAACTGGCAATGATCACCACCACAACAGCAGCGGTGGTGTTTCCTTTTTTTCATTCTTGTTGCATAAAATAGCAAATATACAAATATAAAATTCACCCGAGAATACAACAAAACGTAGGAGAAGAAGAGGAGGACATGTACTTACAACGAGAGACCGGCACTAAAAAAAGGAACAATAAGAAATAAAAATGTTAGACATTTTTTCCCCTTCTTTTTTTCCACATCATCATCTACATTATCATCCAAGGCAAATGTACGTGTACAACACTGCGTTGTTGTTACATAATGAGAAAAGTCAAGTGTATGTAAACGAGAGAGAAAAAAAGCAGGAGGGAATTTCCCTGGAGAAAATACACTTTATCGTTCTTTCTTCCCTTTTTCCACCTCTCCCGCTTGCCTTCTTTCTCTGTCCGTCCTCATACGTACGCGAGGGGAAACAAGAAACAAGTTTTCTTTCAGAGAAACCCACCGTTACTGTTTTGCTAAAAGCAAAAAGACAGAAAGAAAGAAAGAAAAGAAGGAAACGAAAAATGTAAACTGTACAAAAATATCCAACGGTATTTTTTTTCCTTCTTTGGGAATGTGGCGGAGTGAGTTAGTCAGCAGGAAAAGTAGGGAAGGATAAGATGACAAGAAACGGCAAGGTAAAGCCTTTCTCTGTTTTCTTCTTTTCTTTCTTTCTTTTCAGCTATAAATTTTTTGATGAATAGCAAAGAACAAACGTGAGCCCAGAAAGAGAATAAGAGAGAGGGAGAGATGCTATGTCGGGATGATGAAGAAAGAAGGGAAACGAAAGAAACATGCGTTTAGTGTTTAACTAGCAACGTCGTAAATCAATTACCGTGAGGACAGTTGCTTCTCATTTTTTTTCCTGCTGCTGCTACTGCAACTGCTTTATGCTCCTTGTAGAAAAAAACGTGTAAGACTATACAAGAAGAACAAGACAGCCATTTGTACCAAAATAATATCCGCAGCTTTGTCTATTGTGAAGATGTTCATAGCCGGTGTGATGGTGGTCTGGTGTATGACGAGGATGAAGACGTGAAAATCAAGTATCAAGTTAACCATCACTGCCAACAACCAGCCAACTTTGTCTGTTGTGCAAGAGGAGATGTTCATAGCCGGTGTGATGGTGGTCTGGTGTATGACGAGGATGAAGACGTGAAAATCAAGTATCAAGTTAACCATCACTGCCAACAACCAGCCAACACCGCAACATTTGATACAGTTACTGCAACAGCAGCAGTGGTGAAGGGAGTGAAAGAGGAGAGGAGGAAACAGAGAGGTAGATAGGTAAATAAATAAAAAATGAGAACAAATGTGAGACAAGTTTATTAAAAGAAGAACAAGAGGAGGAGGAAAAGCATGACGAGCGAGAGATGCAGAGAGAAAATTAGTTCATGTGCTGGTGGTGAGCCAGCAAGTTTGTCTGTGTGTCTAGTAATAAGCCTTTATATACTATTATAAAAGTTGGGGCAAACCATAATTAATAATTATAAACAAATATTAAAAAAAATAAGAATAATGACTGGTGGTAGTTTTGGTGAAATGTGGGGAATACAATGTTTCTAGCAAAATGTTTTGTGGCGGTTTCCTCACTATTATCTGCAGATGCTTTTATATCTAATATAAAAGTAGGTAAAAATAAGAATAATGACTGGTGGTAGTTTTGGTGAAATGTGGGGAATACAATGTTTCTAGCAAAATGTTTTGTGGCGGTTTCCTCACTATTTTGCAGATGCTTTTATATCTAATATAAAAGTAGGCAAACATTTGGCATGGTTTTGAGAAAGAGGAGAAGAAAAGAGAAAAATTACTTATTTTGTACAGAATTTATTTGCAGAGTAAGCTTGGATAAATCTCAATCTACATGCAATCTGAACGTGGCATGAGTATAGGCGTAAATAACGCGTTAAATTTCTTTTTTTGTGGAAATCAAATTTTGGTTGCTGTTGTAAGGAAATGAAAGGAAATAATCTCAACGGATTTTCCACTGCTGATACTTTTATTTATTTTGCAATTTGTGGTCGAGTAAATCCATCCAGCGATAAATATTATCTGGTCTTTTTAGCTTTTTTCAAAAGGGCATAAACCACAGTGAACGCATACAGCCACAATAAGCAATGCTAATACAATTTCAAAATTTATTTATTTCTTCTTGATATTTTCTCCGCTCAACATGCTAACGACGCTAGATGGATGATATCAGTGGTGTCATCATCCCGACCAAGTTGCTGCTACTTACTACTGCCGCGGATGATGATGACAAGAAGAAAAATAAAAAAATGGCATGGAATGTGGGCGGAGGGGAGGCTTTTAAGTGGAAAATAAAGAAAAAGATGCATGGAGGGAGGGATGGAGGGAAATGCTATTAATATGCTAATTAAGAGTCGTCATGTTCCTGCTGCTCCATGTAGACAAGATGTACAATGTGACCTTAAGGCGTCCCACAGAACAACAGCATTACCATTTTTTTACTGCAACAGCAGCAAGCAACCAGCCAAAAGGAGCGAGGACGAAAAACAATGACGACGGCGGTGGTCTTGGTCATGTCAAAAAATACGACAAACGCGCCCGTAGTAATACCATATCACCATATTATAATAATAATAATAAGCTATACACATATAAGCTGCGTATACCATTAAGTTGGAAATTTTTAAGCGGTGAAAGTAAGCGTAGTATAGTAGCCGGTGGTGGTTCTAAAAAATATATAAAAAACATGCTATTTTTGTTCTACTCGCTCGTCTCCTGAACGCGTCACCATCGTCTTGTTTTCTCCATAGTTATCCTCTTTCCCTTATTTGTTGAACAAACAGGCAGAGAAAGTCAATTGCGTTTTAATAATTTAGCTGGGAAACCCAGCAGCAGCAGCAGCGGAACACACGCATTCCAAATCGCATAGAGTATCATGCAATGCAACGTAATGCATCATCGCAAGACAACACGTAAAAAAATTCCCTGTAAAAAATTAGAATTTTTTTGCTGCGTACACATGCCTACCTCTTGTTGTTGTAACAAGTTGTGGGAGACAACAAGGTACAGCTATATAGATTTAAGACCGGATTATTTTATGTTTCGCCTTAAAAACAAGAGCGAAAGTGGTGGTGCTGTCTTGTATTTCTGCTCTCCTGCAATTAATATTTTTTACGGCATGTGCATTTTCCTTGGCATTTATTTAATTATAAAAAATGCTAGACAGGTAGACACGCAAAGGAAAGAATGAGAGAGGAGGCAAAAGTGGTTAATTAATAAGAGCATAAAATTACAAAGTGTGCAAGTTATACTATGATGAAGATGAACAAGAAAAAATAAATTTGGCAAGGCATCACATGACACTTTAGTGACTTGTGAGCAGAGAGAGAGGGAGAGTGAGAGTGAGTGAGTGACTGCAGATTAAATAAGTTAAGCCTGTAATGCCACCCATTTGCATTATCAGCAGCAGCAGCAGCAGCAGCAGCATCATCATCCTTACTATTTAAAACGGCACAGGGGCATTATGAACGTACTTTTTAATTATATAATAAAAATAAAACAAACACACACACACACACACTATAAAGGAAAAATATAATGTGTAGACTTCTTTTACCTGGAGTAGAACAGAGATGGCGACAATCCCGTGGGAACGGTACACGGCTTCGCTAAAGTTGTTGTAGAGTTGCGAGTTGAAGCCGAACATTTGTAGCTGCGGAAAAATAAACAAAAAGAACACATTCTGTTATCAAAGTTATTATTATTATTATGAATGTGTAAGTTTATTAATATTACATGGTAGTTACCATAGCAACAAAAATAATATACACTATTGTTGTGCAAGATTGAATGAAAGAAAATAGTTGAAGGTAAGAAAGGAGCTATCTAAAAAAAGATTATGAATTACTGGGTATTCTCGTCTCGTCTCCTGTTTCTATTATTATTATTATTATTATTATTTTATCAAGTAAAAGTTGACAATGGATGGAGCAGGCAAGTTATTTATTTTTGGCAATAGCAGGTGACATATGACCTAAGGAATATTTATGGAACATTTCATTATTGTTACTCTACTGCTGCTGCTGCTGCTCTCTCTCTCCAACGCATTTGTTTATTTTGTCGTTGTTGTCGTCGGAGAAAAGTAAGAATGGTGCTCTCTGTGTGCATTTGATGACTTTTCCTTGACAGTAAGTAAAGCTGGGTTAAAGGCACGACGACGATGATGATGATGCAGTAGGAAAATGGCCCAACTCACTTTTCTTTCCTTTCTCTTCTTTCGCCAGAGTTACACGCATTACATACCTTGTTCACAATTTACTCTCTCATCAAGAGGATGACAGTAAATAAATAGTGGATGGGGAACAATAAAATGCAGACAGAAAAAAAGGACAAAGGAGAGAGAGAGTATAGCAGGTATAATATAAGCTAGTTGGATGGATGGTGATGCGAGAGAGAGAGAGAGANAGAAAAAAAGGACAAAGGAGAGAGAGAGTATAGCAGGTATAATATAAGCTAGTTGGATGGATGGTGATGCGAGAGAGAGAGAGAGAAAAACACAAGAAGAAAGGAACAATATTGCAGCAGCAACTATTTCAACAACAACAACAACAAGAAATGTGAACAAGAAAGAAAGTAAAGAAGAACATGACCTAAAGGAGAAAATGAGTGAAAGGCGAAAGGAGAGGAACAAAAGTGAGGAGAAGAGGGCGAGGGAGAATTGCTTCATAAAAAAGGCTAATCAGTCACCTTGTCATTGTTTGGTCACTATTTACACACTACTACAGAGAGTAGCAGTACCACCAACCACCACCTCCACCGCCGCTAGTATTATTATTATTACGACAACTACTTCTACTTTTTTTGCTGCTGCACTTTGCAACTTTTTTTTCTCTTTCTTGTGGCAACATAATAAATAAGTCTAAAAAAACTTTGTTTTTGAGAAGTGGAGTGATGTTGGTGGTGGTGGTGGTGCGTATCATATGTCATGCCCTGAAAGGAATTTCCTTCCTGTTGTAGTCACAAAAAAGAAAGGTTGATGGAGGTGGTGATGTTTTTACCGAGACAGATTTCATTTCGACCTTCGTCCATGAGCAAAGTAAAAAAAAACACACACAAGTAAACCTTATTTCCTGCACTTGATACGCTCTCACTCATTCTCTCTTGCCTTCACTTAAAGTCCGCGAGACAAAACCATGGTCACCTTGGTCGTCATCATCATCAGTCAGAAAAGCCATTTTTCTGCTTGCAAATTTGTTTTATTTACAAAGTTTATTCTTCAAGCTCTTTTTATTGCCACTGAGCTATATTATCGACATGAATAAAAAGTGTAGCAAAAAGATGGTTTTGAAAATGATGCACTGTGGACATTTAAAAAAATAAAATTTCTTTTTTTTTCAGATGCATCCATGCACTTTCATAAAGGTGCTTGTGTGGATAGTTGCTTTTATTTTGGTAGAATACTTCTTAAAAAAGATGTACAGGGACAACAATAATAAAAATGGTATATGTTTTTTCTTTCTTTTTTTCAGGGTCTTCTTGCAAACTTGTTTTATTTACAAAGTTTATTCTTCAAGCTCTTTTTATAGCCACTGAGCTAGATTATCGACATGAATAAAAAGAGTAGCAAAATGATGGTTTTAAAAATGATACAATGTGAACATTCAAAAAAATAAAAATTCCTTTTTTTTTGTCCAGATGCATCCATGCACTTTCATAAAGGTGCTTGTGTGGATAGTTGCATTTATTTTGGTAGAATACTTCTTAAAAAAGATGTACAGGGACAACAATAATAAAAATGGTATATGTTTTTTTCTTTCTTTTTCAGGGTATAAAAACGGACTAGTGGTATTACAGGACAAAGAATGCAAAAAGAATGTCTTATTCAAGTGGTAGTGGATGTGTAGCATGGTATAAGTAGTTCTTGAGGAAAAGGGCAAGATTTTTTTTCGAAAGAAAAATAAAGATGAAAAGAAAAGGATTGTGGAAGGAAGGAGAGCCAGAGAGAGAGAGAAACAAGTTGTAAGACATACCGTGATTCTCAGCAGATTATGTGTGTTCAACAAGAAAAGTGAGAGAGAATAATGTTATCAGAGGAGAAATGTAAGAGTGTGGTTTTCTCTTTCATTTTACTTTGTCTGTGAGCTCATGTTATTCTGTAGAAGGAAAAAAACAGCGGATAAAAGGAAGCGACAAGATAAGAAAAGTAAAAAGTATCCATCCGGTGGATCAGCAGCGGTGGTGGTGGTGAAATTGTTAGAGAGAGATACATGTACTTTTTGTGGATTCCCTGTCATATAAGTAGGTAGTTAGATATGAGGTGATGATGATGGGCATCATGTGAAGGTTGTGAAAAAGGAGTGGAGAATGGAAAGTGCAAGATGCAGGGAAGGAGAAAAGATATAAAAAGGAACAAATTTTTTTACAGATGTTGTTGGGAAGGAAAAAAAAGAGAAAATGGGATTGATTGTGGATCTAGAAAAAAAACTGTAGTGGAGGTGGCGGGAGATGGAGGGAGAATAGGTGGTATAAAATAAAAAAAGAGGTGATGATGAAATGGGTGTTTTTTGAACGGTGCGTTATGTACAGTTGCGGTGGTGGCATGGAAAGGGAGAAAGAAAGGAGGAAATGGATTGGATGTATAAAAAAATAAATAAAGCTATTTTCGGGATTTTTTTTGGTGAGAGAAGGGCAAGTAAAAGTAGTTTGCTTTGCAAGGGCTCTCTACTCGACTCGTACTACTCACCTCAGCCGGAAAGGCATATCCATCAACGGTATGTTCAGATCCGGCCTCATCCCGCATTCCGTAGTGGATATGGATTTCATGAAATTGGTATCGATACGAGAGTGGACCTCCTGTGATGTTGACCAATGTTTTAGGTTGCTGATTGCCCCCACCTGACATTCCTCCTCCATTAGAGCCACCGCTGGAGCCCATGCCACCAACACCACCCATGCCCATGGATCCACCGACACCTCCACCACCAGGTCCTCCTCCAAGACCGCCACCTCCAAGAAATCCCGAGTCAGAGATCCCTCGAACACTACCCAGTCCTGCTAAGGTGGACTCGGAGTCTAGCCCACTGGAGCCGTTCTCCTCGTCCCAGTTGCCAGTGTAGAATATCACACTGTGCCCCGTATTTGTCATTATCCCATTCACCTGCACAAACAAACAAACAAGGAAACACACAACATAAAAACCAATCCATTTATCATCTCGCTCCCCACCTCTCCTTTTCCATTAGCTCATGACGATGATGACGACGACCATGGCTCATTGTTTGCTTCTTCACAGGAAAAAAATGACAAAGGTAATAAAATGGTAATGTAATCTTTGAATGACTGCTGCTACCTCTCGAATTATGACGACAATCACTAAACATACCATACTCACACACCACCACCATACCATTTCATTGGAATCAAAAATAGAGAAAAAAACAGAGAATCGCCACATCTCACTACTACTCGCTCACTCACTCAATCTCTAATGGGCTTAATGTCAGCACGCCATTAGTCTCTCAGCAAACAACAATGTTATTATGAGCCATGCTCATTTCTCCTCTTTTCTCCTCTCTGCATGCCACCTCCACTCTTTTTCCATTTCATTTTCTATATCATCCCATTATTGACAGGAGTCATGTAAACGGCAAGGTATATCACCACCACCTAACCCCCCCACCACCACCACCATTTCCAAGGATTACCTATTACAGTTATTATTTTGAAATGGATATTGGCCATTTTCCAATGCTCTGCTCTTCTCAACTCTTTTCTTGTTCTTCTTAAAAGCAAGTAAGCAAAGTGAACTTGTTGGCACGCGATCATCCTCATTGCATTCCATATTAGTACTGCAAGTAGTAAACACTGGCCTCATTCATAATTTACATTCGAAAGAGCAGAATAATATCATGTGTTGTGTAGTATGGAACAGCAGCACATATTTTTTGTTCTGACGACAACAACCATGAATATTGTTGCACTCTGCCTGTTTTGATTTATTCCTACGCTTTTCACTGACTCTTTTGGATAAAGAGCTACTCCACCCCAATGTCACGATGATGATCATGCGAGTAGTGTGCATCCTCCTTTTATTTGTGGAAGCAAGCCTAAGAGGATTATCATGATTATTACTACTGTCTACTAAATACTGGAAACAACATCCTCATCCTTTATTA
>JAANSP010002864.1:0-12130 GCA_036850745.1 Homidia socia | reverse complement strand
CCTTTTCTTGTCTATTTCAAAAGAGTTTATTTCATTTGGGAGGGCATTCAAGTGTATTTAGATTTTCTTTGATGATGAGCTGCTACTAGAGCAAAATGTAGTGACTGGTTTGCTTATAGCAGCGATAATGGGGAGGGTGGTGTATCATGTACCTGCTTTTAAAAAAAATGTTTAATTCACTCACACTAAAGAATTTTTTGTTGATTGTCCTTCATCGTCAGGTTGAAAAAGCCTACTCACTCAAGTTTGAAATATGATTGCACTAAATTATTAGTGCCAAAAACCATTCCAAAAATATTCAATAAAGTCAAACGAAATATTCATCCCTATCAACCCTAAAGAAACAAGGTGAAGCATATCACATACGTTAGCTGCTCTTTAAGTTTCCTAGTACAATTTTAATAGAATGAATGAGAGAGAAATTCATCATCAACCTGAAGCTTTGCGTCATCCATTTCGACCTGCTGGCATGTTACGCAGTATTTTTAATTTATTAATAAAACACACCAAGCCCATTCTTATCACCAGAAACTTTTAAGCATCGGCAGATCATTGAAATTCGTAATTGTCTTATTCATTCATTCAATCGTCTAATCAATGGTCAAGATCGAGCACCGTTTTTTAGCCATTCAAAATACGATAAAGCTTCAGTAGTGTTTTATTCAAGATGCAAAATACAGGTGGTTGCAACATTGCGTCTTGTACATAAAAAATGCATTCGATCAAGTCGAGATAGTGTCTGTTGCAGTAATGTAGCTGACCTATGACCCATTCCTTGTGAAATTATTATTCATGAGGTAACAAAAAGGTGCTTAAAATTTGCTGGGCAGAGGTGCTAGTGGTGAGCACAGACAGACAGAGGGTATGTCTTTTTTACCTCTTAACCAACTGGCTTGACAAGTGCAAGTGTGCAATATAGATAGGAAGATTTCAACTCGACTGTTTCAGTTTTAAATATTGTACATAATGCCTATACTTTACATGTGGCAAACAGCACAAAAAATGTTCTTCGATAACTATGCTATGTAGACTGTCTCGTATTAAAAAATTACGCTGAAGCTGCCAATAAGTACACGGCAGTTATTACCCTCATCATCATAATGTTGTGTCAAATAAGGTGTCTGGAGGCCATAAAATTTTACGGTATGACGATAATAGAAATAATCATAATCATAATAATTGCAACGTGCCCTTTGCTCGCAGTGTCTTCCTTCATTTTTCTGATAAATATATTCTCATATATTCTATCTAAAAATGTAGACGCTATACCCATTTGTTATTATTACCTGCTTGTTGTAATAGGAATCATATTATTTTACATTTATTAGGAGGCACTGATCAAAATAACTTTTTGTTGTGGACTGTGTGGCTAATTTACCCTAGCTGGGCTATATTCTTGTACATGTATGCCTGCTTTGCATGCGAGATATTAAGATTTGATTGTGTTGGTCCGTCTGTCTGTGCAAATACCGTTTTTAGAGCTTTCCAAATTAAAATTGCGTGCATTTTATGTATACTTTTTAACCATCAAATAGACTGAACTTGCCTGAATATGGATACATTATATGTACTACTTCTTTACAGCGTTTACCTGGTAAAGTAAAAATACGTACATATACACAACCTTTTTTCGATTGCTTGTTAATAAACCTAAAATAAATAAGCAAAAGAAGTAAACAATGCAAGAGGTGCTTATGATTTTTAAAATATTTTAATAATAGGTGCGTATTTAAATACTTATGTTGAAGTCGGGGTTAAGTATGTGTTGTATGTAATAATGCAGTATATAATTTAATTAAAAGCGTTGCAATTGCAAATCATCAACTCTTCTTGGAACCCATAATATGTTGCCTTTATTTAAATATAAAAATACATGTATGATTTTTTTTAAACGCGTTTATTTTGTTTGCTTTCACTGCTGTGGAGTGTGCGATACTTGTAAAATAACCCAACTGAATTTACTAATCTGCATTCTCACAACACAACTTGCCCACAATTCGAAATATAGAATTACCCATCTAAATATACGGACCAACCTCAGTTTCCATTCATGTAGGTCGACCAACCAAGTAGAATGATATCTTCACACGCAAGCAATTACACTTTTTTACTGTCTACCTACACGTAGCCGCAATCAAATGCCTAATTTCCTTGTAAAACCACTTACAAAAGTAGCAGAGCGCAATGATATAGATTATTATTGTTATTACAGTTCTTTAAGTACTGTCATGAATGATTATTACCCTGTTAGCAAGCACACTTTATTATTATTCCATTACAATTGTTTGTATTTGCTGATAAGAGAAAATAGCAGAGCAGTCAAATAAGGTGAAGGGAAAACAAACTGTTTTGACTGGGAACACGTACAACAACTCACAGCATTCTACTTGCACACTCACACACCTTAAGGGTATTTTGAAAAACATTGATCAATGGAGTGGTTCTGTTCTACAAAGAAAACTACTGTCTTATCATCATCTTTTCGCGTTGCTTCTAGTTTTTTTGTATTTGCTGATAAGACAAAATAGCAGAGCAGTCAAATAAGGTGAAGGGAAAACAAGCTGTTTTGACTGGGAACACGTACAACAACTCACAGCATTCTATGTACTTACACACTCACACACCTTAAGGGTATTTTGAAAAGCATTGATCAATGGAGTGGTTCTGTTCTACAAAGAAAACTACTGTCTTTATCATCATCTTTTCGCGTTGCTTCTAGTTTTTTGTTGATTTGATTGCATATGCACAAAAAAACAAGTGCATTTGAATTCACATTTTTTTAGCCTCGAGTTAGCATAATAACAACAGCGCAGTGTCTGTGTGGAGGGTTTAGTATGCAAATACAATATCAAGCATGTTTTTTCTTCCTTTTTTCAAATGATAAATCAACACAATTTTTTGGTGTGCAGGCAGAGAGAACGTGTCTATATTAACATCTTTAAGTTAGCAAGGCTTATAACTTATAATGATCGGTGATCATTAGGGTCCGGCAATACGTAAAACATGTACAAATTGCTGTCAGAAACCGCACTTGATGGTGATGATTTTTCAATGAGTAGATGAACCAAATATGTTCAATCAATCAAAAGCGTCAAAAACTATATAATAAATAAATGCGTAATAAAAAAGGCTTCTTCTAAGATGGCTCATTCAAAATGCGATAACGATATTATTATGAATGATAGCAGATACAGCAGAAGAAGAGCAAAAGGCTCCTTTTACCCTTTATGGTGAAGTTGATTGATAACTTACACTTTACTCAGGTACTTTTCAGCTATTACTAATTGCTTACTGTTACAACTACTACCTACTGTTTCTATTTCACTTTGGGCGATACAACTTTTTTTTAACCAACTGAAAGAAATGTTTGACCAGCTAAACTGACCAATGTCCGTTCATATAACTTTTGCTTATAATCAAAATCTTTATCTTGCAAGATGAAGATTCTCTAAACTCTGTATACAAAATGGCAATTTGTACTACTACTCTCACAGTAAGCTTCACATTGATTCTTGTCTACTGCGTACTATTTTCGCCCAAGGCTGATGAAAAAGAAGGAACAGCAGAGCATTAAATGGTAAAAGTACACTAATTGTTTACGTTTTACCTTTCGACGCTTTAATTTGCTGATTGCTAGTTGTGAGGGTAAAGAAAGAAGAATAAATGAATGAATGCGTAAAGTTTGTCGTAAATCTTTTTTGGAAGATGACTGTAAACACAATCAGACACTTTTTATGTGTCTGCTGTTGGTAAGGAAGAAAGAAGAAGGAAATAAAGAAAGAGGGCTAGACTGACTGGAGGTCTGAATCTATGAATGAATGAATTCAATTTCATGGCGCTAATGTGTTAATTACGTGGCTGATTTGCATCACAAATGAACCGTAACAGCAGGCCACTTGACTCTTCCATTATGGCTGTCAATTAAGACGACTGTAAACACAATCAGACACTTTTTATGTCTGCTGTTGGTAAGGAAGGAAGAAGAAGGAAAGAAAGAAAGAGGGCTAGACTGACTGGAGGTCTGAATCTATGAATGAATTCAATTTCATGGCGCTAATGTGTTAATTACGTGGCTGATTTGCATCACAAATGAACCGTAACAGCAGGCCACTTGACTCTTCCATTATGGCTGTCAATTTGCAGAGATTATACGAGAGGAAGGTCTTTGTTCATTGTTATGCTAATTGCTTCCAGCAGTGTTGCTTTTACCTTTTGGCAGTTGGCATTATTATTAATATTGCATCTCACATGTAACATCCAGTTAGCGTTTTGTGCCTCCTTTATCATTATTAACGCTGCCAACTTACAGTTTTAAACCCATCTCATTGTCATTTTTATCCTCTGGGACTTTTCAGATGTTGCACTAAAGCTAGGGTATGTACCTTTTAGAATTAAATATCGTGGAATATTTTTGCACAAAGTTTATTTTTGGAAAAGATGTGCTTTTGGATGTTTCAACATCGTAATTACTTCAATTACATAAAATTTATGAAAGAAAAAATAATATTGTGGTTCAGTTGGCATTATTATTAATATTGCATCTCACATGTAACATCCAGTTAGCATTTTGTGCCTCCTTTATCATTATTAACGCTGCCAACTTACAGTTTTACGACCACCTCTTTGCCATTTTTATCCTCTGGGACTTTTCAGATGTTGTTGCACTAAAGCTAGGGTATGTAGTTATGTACCTTTTAGAATTAAATATCGTGGAATATTTTTGCACAATGTTTATTTTTGGAAAAGATGTGTTTTTGGATGTTTCAACATTGTAATTACTTCAATTACATAAAATTTATGGAAGAAAAAATAATATTGTGGTATAATATATTAAATTGTACATGTTCATACCCAAGTGACGGTACATATCACAGAAAAACAATTTTCAGGTGCAATAGAAATAAGTAAAGTCATGATAAAAAATACCTCAACAATGGTAAAAATATTAGATAAGAAAAATTAATGCTGCGACTGTAAAAATTATGGGTAGTGCAAAGAGTATAATTATTTCAAGCAGGATTACTTACATAAAATTTATGGAAGAAAAAATAATATTGTGGTATAATATATTAAATTGTACATGTTCATACCCAAGTGACGGTACATATCACAGAAAAGAAATTTTCAGGTGCAATAGAAATAAGTAAAGTCATGATAAAAAATACCTCAACAATGGTAAAAATATTAGATAAGAAAAAAGTAATGCTGCGACTGTAAAAATTACCTATGGGTAGTGCAAAGAGTATAATTATTTCAAGCAGGATTACGTACTAATTTAAAAATTAAATGATTCGGACGCTTGTATCACAAAGTAATTTATTTTGAGAGAATGTGATGTTGAGCAGCTATATTTTTTCTCACCATTTATCAAACGTTTCTTTTCTTTCCATCAAAGTCAGGATATGAGAAGAGAGTAAAGTATAAAACCATTTGTCATCCCATCCATTAATAAAAATATTAAAGATGACCGTGACATTTTTATGCTAGGTAAAGACGGAAAAATGACTACCATTTATCAAACGTTTCTTTTCTTTCCATCAAAGTCAGGATATGAGACGAGAGTAAAGCATAAAACCATTTGTCATCCCATCCATTAATAATAATAATAATAATAAATATTAAAGATGGCCGTGACATTTTATGCTAGGTAAAGACGGGAAAATAACTACAAAAGTCTTACTTCTGTTTCAATTTTTGTACGTACAACTTATCAAACAAATTGCTTCCATTTAAACGTGTAACAAAAACCAGAGAAAGCATACGAACATTGAAATTATGTAGTGACAAAAATCTACTGTTTAGATAGTTCAGCTTGAGTAACCCTGGCCTTGTACTTAATACCTAAGAATAGAAAATTCGTGCCTTTTATACGTGTAACAAAAACCAGAGAAAGCATACGAATGTAACATTGAAATTATGCAGTGACAAAAATCTACTGTTTAGATAGTTCAGCTTGAGTAACCCTGGCCTTGTACTTAATACCTAAGAATAGAAAATTCGTGCCTACTTCATAAAATATCGCTGTGTAGCATCATCATAAATCGAAATACGGAACGTAAAAAATGTATGTGCGCATTAACAAAAACATTTTCATAATGGACTTGACTGTGAAGATAAATAAATTTAATATACTGTGGACTTTTTATGAGATTTGATATTTAAAATGGAATAAAAATCGATTAAGACTTTTGACTGATGCTTGGCCACGAGTCGTCGCTGTAATGATAAAGCTATAAATAGATGGTTATTTGAAGCGCGCTTGTCGCCATATACGTGATATGTACACATTACCTTTTAATGTCCGTTAATGTGACATGTGCAGAGTCTATTGTCAACACAATAAATATTACATCCTGATTGTCATCATCATGATCATTCATTGGTATTATTGAAGGGATGGCATTCCTTTCTCTCTCTCTCTGCTGTAATTTAACAATGTAGCGGACAAACAGGAAAAACTCGCATCTCAAAATATTGTTCATGCATGCACATTTTTTGTACAATGTATAGTATTGCGGTAAGCATATTATACTGTACATTTATAGTAGCATTAAAAATAGATTTATACAGGTAACAACTTAATAATAGAAGCATCAATTGTTGACAATAGATCAATCTTCTGCTCCGTTCGCCGTAAGTAATGCCTGTTATTTTTGAAGGGATGGCATTCCTTTCTCTCTCTCTCTCTGCTGTAATTTAACAATGTAGCGGACAAACAGGAAAAACTCGCATCTCAAAATATCGTTCATGCATGCACATTTTTTGTACTATGCATAGTATTGCAAGCAGCGGTAAGCATAGTATAGTGTACATTTATAGTAGCATTAAAAATAGATTTATACAGGAAACAACTTAATAATAGAAGCATCAATTGTTGACAATAGATCAATCTTCTGCTCCGTTCGCCGTAAGTAATGCCTGTTATTGTAACAGAAGTTTTTATAATATTTAATAACGCTGCTTGCTCAGATTATTTCGGTATAGGTAACTCATCAGGTAATGATAATGACATGTACCTAATACGATGAATGTACATGCGTAAGTATGAAAATTTACAGGAATGTGCTTATCAAACATTATGGAACTTTGAATATATGTAGGTAGGTATTTAAAAACTGTAAACTAAATGCGATAAATGTTTTAATTTTCAAGAAAACTGCTATAATTCCCTATTGCTAATATTGCTATTTATACAGGTACGTATTTAGAACGAACTAGTCCAAAGCTATTAGATTGTATTTTTAGCTATGATACATCATTTCTGCATGCATAAAATCTGAAACTTTTTGCTGTACTATTTTTAAATATATTTTGTCTATATACAATGTAATGCAAGATATTATGTACCTAAGCAAGGTATATAAAATATATAATATATAATATAAAGTGTTAAACTGATGGATGTTCGACACATCGTGGGAACATTTTTTGTAGCAGACAGATTCCCGTTGTTTCATGTCCACTTTACATGTGACTATTATTGTTTTCAATTGATGATCAATTATAAGCGATGTGGGGGGTACAAGGTACTACAAGCAGACTACAAGAATAATATCTCGTTTAGAGTCTTTGTCCAGAATGTTGCCTTGAAGGAATGAAAGGAGCTGTGTGTGTGAAAATAATGATTGACACAGGAGGTATTTCGAAAAACGATATAGAACATCATTGCAAATAATATGCATTTTTATACTTATCCGAGTCCCACGTAGGGAAGCCAAGTTTCCATTCCAATGTGATTTTTAAACTTTCCTTTTCTAGACAACATTATAAAATTGTATTTTTAATCGATACAAAGTACAAAAGACAGATATTTTGCTAAAATTTGTATGCTATAAAGCATTTGATTTTTTGCCACAAAGACATTTACGTATACCATGTTAAGCTTAAGACGAAAAATTCAAATGTTAAAATGCGACAAGACCAAGAATTTGTCATGTCGGTAGATTTAGATATTGCCAGTCATTCTACCTGTTGGGGAAAATCCCATTTATAAAAGATTTGCTACCAGTCCTGCTGCTAACCTTGATACTGAAAGGCCACTAATCAAAAGTATAAAATGCCAACACAAATAGGATTATGGTCTTTTTGAAGGGGAATTATAATATCACTTCAATATAGGTACACATGAATATATTTATTTGGTAAATCACAGATTTGTCTTTTCCTTAAGTATCATCTTATGAATTTATGTACCTGTTGCAAGTGAATATTGAATACTGAATATAAATGATATGATATTCCAATAATAATGGAAGCTTTTTGTACCGAGATAATACACAACATCTACTTTTATGCCCTGTATACGTACTGCGTATACCCCTTTCCCGAATCTTAAAAAAGTATGAAAGCGACAGGCACAAAATGATGATCTGTATGAGGCACAAAAACCATTTTAATATCACAGACGCTGATCTCATTTCTCTACATAAGACTTCCTTCTGTGAGCCTGTGTCTCTCAATTCTCTACCTCTCTGAAAGTAAAGAATAGTCACCTTAAGCCAGACTAATCGTTCTTCATTTATCACAACAATATACTGATATCCATATTATTATAATCTTTGTACCTGTTGTCCTGTATACGTACTGCGTATACCCCTTTCCCGAATCATAAAAAAGTATGAAAGCGACAGGCACAAAATGATGATCTGTATGAGGCACAAAAACCATTTTAATATCACAGACGCTGATCTCATTTCTCTACTTAAGACTTCCTTCTGTGAGCCTGTGTCTCTCTTATTCTCTACCTTTCTGAAAGTAAAGAATAGTCACCTTAAGCCAGACTAATCGTTTTTCATTTATCACAACAATATATTGATATCCATATTATTATAATCTTTGTACCTGTTGCAGTCATTCTTTATTAGTTTCTTGCTATATATATATTTGTGTAACAATTTCTTAAAATGAACGTATCTTTACAATTTTTTTCTTCTTTCTCTCAACAGGAGGACCTGCTGATCCACGGCGACTCTGTCTACGACATCATTGACAAGGCAGATCATGGGACAGTGCAATCGGAGCTGCTGAGAGGAGGATCTTCAGTCACAGCAACAGGGCAAAATCCTCCGGGTGAAGAGACTCGTATCTTTCTCTGCAGGATGTAAGAAAAAAATTCAAGTCATAAAAACGTTAATATCATGAGTCCTACAATAATTGACACATTTAAAAACTTCAAGATTTTGTTTGCTCTTCGTAAATGTTTGTGGCCCTTAAAAGGGCCGTTGGGTAAGAAAGGGTTTGTCCACCCTTGTGCTTGAAACACCCCCGCAGGACGAGGGGTGTCGGTCCTCCCTTGTTCTTGAAACACCCCCGCAGGACGAGGGGTGTCGGTCCTCCCTTGTTCTTGAAACACCCCCGCAGGACGAGGAGTGTCGGCCGTGTCCGCTTCCATCCTCCACGGCGTTGGTTGCCAATTAACGGCTATCCTCGGACTCCACATACTCATTCCAAGGAATCTTGCATGTGAGTCCAGGTACTCTCCGCAATAAGTGCGCTGGGCCGTCTCAGGCATTCCTCCTTTCGGTGGACAAACCTGTTGTTTGGAAGCTCCCACGCGATCGCATGCTTCCCATTCGGCTCCTCCGTCAGCATAACAGTTGCCACGTAATTTGGAACACCTCTTCCGTCCGTTGTTCGCTTGATGCGACCCACATCTTCATCCATCATGGGAACATGCATCACAATAACATCGTGTGTTCCATTTTCGGCCTTATCCCTCGCAAACACCTCCACCGGCTGCTTCGTGTCCAGGTTGAATTCCGTATAACCTGGAATGACGTTCGATTCCAAGTAGGTCGGCAACACCAGGAATTCCTCATGGAGGTCGTTGGCGGAAACACAGTGAGTCCGGTGCAATGTGGTCCCATCCGGTAATGACCAGCAGTCCATTGCGCGAAGCGGAGATCCGAGTTGTGGATCATGCGCAAAAGTGGAACACTTAAACTGCTGGTAAATCCTTGTCTTCTCCAGAATCTCCACTACAATCAGGGGTATTTTCCAGTGCTGGTTCCAGACAGTCACATGGGAGGCATGCGCGGACACGATTGCGCCTTCTTCTACCTCAAAAAGCTCATGAAGCAGGGTTGCAAGACGCTGAGCTCGTACTTGTAGCGGGTCTCCGGGTGTCTTCAATCGGGCCATGTACTCCCTAAGCTTAGTGATCAAGGACGAGATCACGTTCACGTTTTCGGGTCGGCGCATGGCGAAAAGCTGGTTCATGTGCTCTTGCCGATGGTTGAAAGCTACAAGAACAGGAAATTAAATGGTGTCAAATAGATGGTAACTTACTGCCAGTACCAAATAAATTTATATTAACATTACAAAAACCTACCTTCAATTTCCTCACCAACAAGTAGAATGGCTCGAGCTTCCTCATCAGCCTCGTGGTTGCGCCGAATGTGTGCCTTCATCCCACCCAAACTCACCGACTCAGTTCCACAGTTGGAACACCTTGCTGGACCCGAATGAGTCTCCTCCATGTGCCGCCTCCAGTTGCGTGCATTAACATACCCACAACCTGGGTGCTCACAAATCCGCCTTTCTCCCTCCAGGTGGGAACGATAATGTTCCCGCAAGTCACTGTGGAGCACCTTCCCGAAACATTTTCCACATACTCCCCCATCTTTGCTTGTAGAAATTTCCCACACTTCCGGCCACCCTACCTCGGGAATCACCGACAGCTGGCCCGTCTTTATGGTAAAGTGGGTATCGAAGTGCCTCTTCAGGTTACTCATGATCCACTTTCCACAAGCTTCGCACCATCCCCATTCTGCAGTTAAGGCATCTCTGTCCACGTCCAGGTCCAACGGAATCTCAAACAGCCTCCTTGGTTTCACTGGCTTGTTGTAATGCAACAACTTAAAGTGTCGGCAGAGATCCTTAGCACACTTCCAATACTCCCCGTTTCTCCTCACACATTGCTCCCTGTGGCACTCTCCTCCTTTCCAGGACACTTCCCCTGGGATCAAAGGGATCGTCGGGTCCGCAGGGATCACTATCACTTTCCCAATCTCGTTTCTAACTAACTCCACCTCCATTATGACACAGAAACACAATTAAAAAATAATTAGTTATTTTCTCCAGTTTTTCAAATAGCACTTGAACACAACACAGAACAAACTTATTACAAAATAAAACACACTTTCAAGAAGGATGAAAATTATTTCATTTAAGTGAAATCACAAAGTGAGGATGACAGAAAGCATACAAAAAAACTATTTTCCTTGTTCGATAAAAGTACTTATACATTTTCTTTGAGTTGGATTGATCAATGCAAAACGAAATACAACAAAGGAAGCTGATGAAATTTGCTTTCACCACCAAATACAAAATGCAAAACGTTTTAATTACGTACCTATTTGCATTTTGTAATTGGCGGTGGAAGCAAATTTCATCAGCTTTCTTTGTTGCATTTTCTTTTGAATTGATCAATTCAACTCAAAGAAAATGTATAAGTACTAGTACCAAACAAGGAAAATAGTCGTTTCCTGTCATCCTCACTTTGTGATTTCACTTGAATGAAATAATTTTCGTTTCCTTTTTGAAAGCGTGTTATTTTGTAGTAAGTTTGTTCTGTGTTGTCGAAATCGAGTGTTATTTGAAAAACTGGAGAAAATGACTAATTATTTATATTATATTCATATTTTGCATATCTTTGGTCATATACTCAATATACATATTTTATGTGATTTTATGCAGCATATATTGCAGTTTGAATTACTCATAATAGATAATCATAATGCATCCCCTCGCTTTCTCTCCGGAGAGTTCTCTTGAAGTTTTTAATTGTGAAAATCATGGTAGAACTAGTTATTTATATTTGTCTAATACTCGAAATTTTTGTTTTATTTTTATGTTCTGGACGCAAAGGAATACTAGCAGGAACGCACGTAGGCAAATGCGTTTTGGAGATCAGAAAGTAAGTCGAATAGTACTCATTTTTGTACTAATATGCAACCTACTAACATTTGCTAAAATTTACCACATATTTCGGGTTCGGATACTTAAGAAAACGATATTATATGATTACTTCGTATGATAAGAGTAAAAAAATACATGCATGGTGCATTCAAGTGTTTCGAGGAACGCTAGGAGGCAGATGCGTTTTGGAGATCAGAAAGTAAGTCGAATA
>JAANSP010002863.1:0-12130 GCA_036850745.1 Homidia socia | reverse complement strand
TTCTCTTTTATTTTGTACTTATCAATCAATAATCTAGCCAATACTTTGCAACGTATTTAAAGAGTTGAATTTTGTTTGGGCTAGAAAATGCTACAAGACCTATAATAAGTTTTCTTTGACCATGATAATGAAGTGTCATTTCACCCCGACTTTTTTTAAATCGCAGTAAAACTTGTGGTCCTAAAGAAAGGTCATTTTCAAAAATGTATTTATTTATTCTCTTTGTACTTTCTGTCGGAAAAATGAAGTGCTGCGTTCATGCTCGTGATAAAAGGCAGTGCATTCTGATGTGCTTTTGGTCGTAATAAGCCATCATAATCATTAATATTCGCAGGTTTTGTGGCTATTTTTTGCAAACATGTGTCATTATGCGTGTTGTATTAAAAAAAAGTAGACATTGTTAAGTAAGCGTAATATGTTACAACGGCAGCAGAAAAACCAAAATGAAACAAATTCAAAGTGCATGAGCAAAACCGCTGCTTACTGCTGCACACAACTCTCATAGTTTGAAAATAAGTTGAACTATTTCTACCTTTTCTTTTTCTCATTTTGTGCACCTCCACTTTCCTCTTCATGCTCATGACTCATGACATTGTTATTATGAACAGAAAATATAATATACTTAACAGGATCGTAAAAACAGAGCTTAAGTCTATATAAACTACAAAAAAGCGGACATTCATACATTCACTCGTTTCACTCACACGTAATTGAGCTTTTAAAATGTCTTAGCATTGAAAACCATCGCGAAAAGCCGTTACTCTTTTTTCTTTCATGAAACTACATAAGTATATGAATGCCATTGAATCATATATCCTTACGGCCACATCCACCAACACCACCAAGTTACTTTTCATTTAAAGTTCGTGCCAATAGGCAGGTACATAACTGAAATTACCTACTTATTACTAACCTGACCATTTTCCCTCGTCTTTAACCGATCAGACATCAATCGTAAATTTACCTTAGAGTAGTAAGTAAAAAGAAGTAGAAATAAGTAATACTAAAAAAATCAGTAAGGACCAGCAGTTTAATGAATATATACATATCTAAAGGAAAATGACAGAAAATGAGTTTGTATGTCCTTGTCGTCGTTGTTCCTCTCTTTCTTCTTTTCCTTTTTCTTCTCCGTGTTCTTTAGCTAACATGTTATTTGTATGGACAGAGTAAAATTGCCACAAAATATGGTGAGTGAGTGAGAAATTGCCTAGTTTAAAGGTAATAGTTGGACATTATGTAATATAAAATGAAAAGAAATGGGCTCGCCAACACCATCACCACCACTACGACTAGTACACACACCATCATAGAAAATGGGCAGGAGAAGGAGAGAGAAAGAGAAAGTGAGGATGCGATGAGGAGAGATGTGATAGCCATTTAAAACTGGCCATTCTCTTCGAACCTAACCTTTCCTGCTTTCTCTCTCTCTCTCTGTTCCTATGTACAGTAATAAAAGACAGACCACAGCTGTTAAGACAAATATAAAAAATAGTCTTTTGACCATATGAACAATTTCGTGAGGACCGTCTCTTTTCCTCTTCTTCTTCTCCACTCCCACAAGACAGTAGCATAGTCACTTGCAAATAACTTTAAAGGCAAGTATGTATTCCGAGTAAGAATCAAAAAAACATACAGCATGAACCTACCTACTTCTTGCTTCTCTGTATGGGCCAGTGGTAGTCTCTTTTTACATGGTTATGTGATGGTGGTGGTGGCAATTCACACTTTTTATTTCCCTTCCCTTTTTCATACAGCTTAGATATTCGGTTTCTCCTTTTAAAGCCTTTGCATTTTTAGTGTCTTTTTCTCTTCTGGCATGGGAAGAAGAAAATAATGGAGAGTAAATAGGGAGAAAATGTGGTGGAAAAGAGGAAGGAGAATATTATGATAGAAAAGTCGTACGAAGAAGAAGAAGAAAATAGGCAATTAAATGCACGGTATCGTTTTTTCTCTTCTGGCACGGGAAGAAGAAAATAATGGAGAGTAAATAGGGGGAAAATGTGGTGGAAAAGAGGAAGGAGAATATTATGATAGAAAAGTCGTAAGAAGAAGAAGAAGAAGAAGAAAATAGGCAATTAAATGCACGGTATCGTTATCTCGGTAAAATGGTGCTTAATAGGCTCATATTATTCTACGTCAACATAATAGAGCTGCGCACTCGTCAGGGTTTTCTTTACCGCGCACATATCACAGAAAATTGATCAGGTCCGAGAAGGAAAAGGAAGTTACTAGGTAAAAATTGTATTACTTCAACAAAGAAAAATGCATCTAGGTAGACATTTAAAAAATAAGTAAGCAAGTAATATTTTGTAGCTCTAAAAAGTTGTAGGTTCTAAAAATTTCTCCATATAATGCTAAAAACTTGCTGCAATTTTCACTTGAGCATGATGATACAAGTATGCAAATAACTTTGTGCCATTTCTTCACCAAAAACAAGCACATATTTNCACTTGAGCATGATGATACAAGTATGCAAATAACTTTGTGCCATTTCTTCACCAAAAACAAGCACATATTTTTTGTTCATGTAAACACACCTCAACAACAAAAAACTAAACAAAAAGTCTTGCAAAAGTAAAAAAAGTCACACAAAATTCGCGCCTTTCCTTGACTCTTGTTTCATATTGCTCTTGAAACTTGCTCTTTCTCTTTTAAGAAAATAAAGACGAAAACAAGTTCAAACCCAACATCCAACCTTTTCCTCTTCCTTCCTTTCTTTCTCACTTTTCTCTCTCCACACGCATTCCACTCTTTTGTTCCTTTCTACCATTCTCTTTTTCAAACTCAATTTCAACAAATACAAGTTTTTTTTAAAGAAAAGAATAAAAAGATTTTTTATCTTTCGACATGACCCACAACATAGTGCCAAAAGTATTACTTGTTCATCTGTGTTCATGGTAAACTTTAGTTTTGTTCTCAGTCACTCTTTCTTTGAAATCCCTATTTTTCTAGACCAGCTATACTTCTCTCTTCTTATTCTTCAACGGAAGTAAATAGAAGAAGAAAGCACAGAAGAAAAAAAAACTCTTGACATCTGTACACTATCATCATTCTTGCTTCCTTCTTCTCTTTTTCTTTTTCTTCAACAACTTACTTTTTTCTCCGGCAGAAGCAAAGTATCTATCTGTCTGTCTATTTACCAATACACAACTTTGCTAAGTATAGTCATTACAATGACAATGAAGCTAAGATATGCATTTATAGATACGCTTGTATATGCTTTTTGTGTATAAACGAAAAAGAGCAGAATCAAGCAAGATTTGAACAGTCAGACAGGCGCTATGTGTATTTACACACAAATTATATCAAGAGCGTTTTTACAATAAAGCCAGCTGGTGCTGCTAATACAACTAAGCGACAAAACTCGGTTTAGCTTTAGTGGATCAATTCAGTATTTATTAACTATAGCATATGGACAAAAATACGGACAGTCATCATCATCAACAGCAGCAGCAGCAGTACACACGTACAACTGAATTAGCTAGTTAGCTAAGCTGCTGCTGCTCCAAAATAAAACAACGCACGTTTACTATTAAGCCAGCCTTCAACCATGTGTTCTTTTCTTTTTTTCTTGATGATCATTAACAGGAAGAAAGCGAGAGTCATTTGGTAGTCATCAAGAGGGAAAAACGATATAATATGTTTAATTTGCGTCTCTATTCTGCTTTCCGTGGTGCTGCTGCTGCTGGTGATGGTGCTGAATGAAGATGGTGAGGGAGACCTGTCTTTTAATGAAACATTTTCCTTCGTCGCTTTTTCTATACAATTTGGCCAATCGAGAGAAACCGATTAGCTTGTGTTTCTTCTCTATACACCACTTGTATGTAGATATATGCATGCCGATGGGAATTAATTTTCTTGAACAAGGAGCAAGCCTTTTCTTTTCCGTGTCCCAAGTTTCTTCTGAGTAAGTCTAGAGAGAAAGGCAAGTGGGTTTTTCCAGTTATGTGCTGCCTCTCTTGCTGCGTACTAATGAATGTGATGAGCCAAGCAACTTTTATGCTATACCAGTTTTATAAAATAGTAATAATAATAATAAAATAAAGTGAGTGTGGAGCAAGCTTCCGTCTCGGATGAAGATGGCTCTAATAGTTTCATGCCCTATTCAATATATAACCAACAGCGTCATGCGTGCTTATGGCCAGCAACTCAATGAAGAATGAATGAAATGTCTGGTACAATTTTCGTTGTCGGCAAACTCATTGACCTAAACAAAGTGAGTGCGTAAGTAAGTTAGTAAGCAAGTAAATATGAGTAGAACGTAAATTGATATTGTAAAGAAAAAACAGAGGGAAGGGATGAATTGAGATGAAACGAGAGAGCAAATGCAGTAATGTCAGTAAAGACCAGTAAAATAACCAGAAATTACAGTTAAAGAAGAGCAAGAAACAGAACAAAAAAATTCTCAAGACAAGTGGTTGTCAGAACGTGTTTTGAAACACGCTTTAAAACAGACTGATTAAAACTAAATACAAGGGAGAAAGTAAATTAACCCTAAAAAAAGCAGCAGCAGGAGTAAAGAGCAGCAGGTCTGTTGAGAGACTCTTTGAAAGAAGAGAGAGCAGCAAAAAAACAGAGAAAGAACAAAGAGGAACGAGAGACTGTTCTTGGATGCAAGGATGATGATGATGCGTATATTAAAGTTACACAGATACAGTACGCAGTGTGCAAAAAAGAGAACGAGACAAAGAATGAAAGCCAACCGTCTGAACTTTTCTCTCTTAATAACGCACAGAGCTTTGAAAAACTAGAAACCAAGAGGAAATAGCCGAGTAGGAGGAAGAAAGAACGGAGCATGAGGGGAAAGTGCTTAATCTGATTCCTAGTTAACGAAATTCTCTCCTCTCCTCTTTCTTTATTTTTATTATTTTCCCCCCTTTTTCACAACAGCAACCCTCTGGCTTTCCCTTGTTTTCTCTGCTCTTTGCAGAATCAGAAGCATCTTTTTTTTAAACTTTTTACTTTATTTTTGCCTTTTCTATCCTACCACTTTCTGTTTCTCTTGTTGTTGTTGCTCTTGTGAGTGAGCAGCAAGGGGGCAGCAGCGCTGTAGCAATGGACCACCAACTACCACAACGAAGAGGACGACAAAAACAGTTTGTATTCTTTTTCTCCGGGTAAAGCTTTTTCTTTGTTGACTTTCAAGAAATATTTATACAGACACGTACCTACGAAACTACCTACATCTCTCTTTATCTGTCTAATGTCCTTTTATTGCTGTAGTAGTGACCAGCTACTGTTATTACAAGGCAACGGCAACCCACAAAACATGTTTTATTTATCTTTCGTATAACTTTATAGGCTAGTCTCGTGTTAAATGGATGTATGCGCTTGTTAGAATAGATTGAAAGACAGAGATACTGATGAGAGCAGGGAGAAACTGACTGACTGCGTTGGTTCCTAGTTTTATTTGCAGGACACACTCTGTTTTCCCTAAACTCCCATGTTATTAAAGGGGACACGAAATGGTCCCACGCAATCAACATCAAAGAGTGTGGTGGTGGCAACAGCAGTAGAGTGGGTAAGTACAAGCCGTGCAATGATGAAAGTACTCATCAACGCGGGATCAAAAGTGGATCTAAAACCTATGTAAATATACACGTGTAGCTAGATTACCTGGATTTCCTTTCTCCAGTGCAAACATTAACTGTGCCTAGCCACCTACAACTTAAATTTAGTAATAATATCTTGGTTACTTTACATTAACAAGCACCCAGAACTTATTAAACGAAAATTTAAGGTAAAACTTGGGACTACTGCTGCTCTGCTGAATAAGTTTTATGTAGCATTTATCATTATTATCCGTTCTATTTTCCTTCTCAATGTTTTTTCTTCTATTTGTTCATATCATTATTTCATTTTAACAAAACTGAATTACAAAAAATCCTTTTATGCTTTCTTTCTTTCTTCTTCCTTTAATGGATGTGCGCAAGACTGCGTGCATTATATGGCCGTTTGTACCTTAACCACTTTAGTCGTCATCATCCTCTTTTTTCTTCCTCCTCTCGACTTTACTTTGTAGCACACAAGTATCCACTCAAGTTGTAAAAATTAGCTAACTATCTACATTCTTTTCTTGTTGTTGACGAAAAGAGGATAATGTTTAACATAAGTAAAGTTCATTGCTGTGAATAATGATCATGTGGTAATAATAATGATATGAATAGCCACTCGACTTTTCTCTCCTTAATTTACCATTTATGAATTATTTATAGCTCATATATATTCATAATATTGTACTTTCTGTTGTTTTAACATGTTATTTTTAACTTTTACTTATTTTTTAAACTAAACCATTCTTCTTCCGGGGTTCCTTCATTTTTATTTGCAATAATAAATGTAATGTGTGGTTTGTGAATAAAGTTTCACTAATAGCCACTCGACTTTTCTCTCCTTAATTTACCATTTATGAATTATTTATAGCTCATATATATTCATAATGTTGTACTTTCTGTTATTTTAACATGTTATTTTTAACTTTTACTCATTTTTTTAACTAAACCATTCTTCTTCCGAGGTTCCTTCATTTTTATTTGCAATAAGAAATGTAATGTGTGGTTTGTGAATAAAGTTTCCCTAGACAAACTTTTTTTTCTAAAATCTAAAAAGATGTGTATATGCAATGTTGTTACAGTTTGCAAGGCAAGGATAAAAAAGACGTGGTTATAGAAAGTAGAATTTTTATTCTCTTGGTTCCTTCATTTTTATTTGCAATAATAAATGTAATGTGTGGTTTGTGAATAAAGTTTCACTAGACAAACTTTTTTTTCTAAAATCTAAAAAGATGTGTATATGCAATGTTGTTACAGTTTGCAAGGCAAGGATAAAAAAGACGTGGTTATAGAAAGTAGAATTTTTATTCTCTCTTACCTTTTCTCCAATGAGCACCATCCACAGTAGGGATCCCTGGAGTTTAGACAGGTGCTACAGTTTGTGTGTCTTTCACATTGCTCCACTCGAATTTTGACAACCTGAATTGAAAAGGAAGAAAAAAAAACAAGTTAATACAGTTTGTGTGTCTTTCACATTGCTCCACTCGAATTTTGACAACCTGAATTGAAAAGGAAGAAAAAAAAACAAAGTTAAACTAGAGTTAACATACAGCTCTTTAAAACGGCGAGAACATACAACATTCCCATTGTTTTTCAAAAGTAAAAGTAAAAGTTATATAATAGAATTTATGTATGAGTACTACACGTTTCTCTCGCAATGTGAATTACCTGCGCAGTTTTTTGTCAATTATTAACTTACTCTCCAATTCTCAAAGTCAACAGCTTAATAATCATCTTTTTATTCAAGAGGACTGACGACTTTCAATAAAGCAAAACATTCAAGCGAAACATTCAAAAAATGATGTTGGAGATAAAAATATCTCTCTAAATATTTACCATATGTGTATGTTTAATAGCTAGTATGCAAACATTTTGTAAAAAAAGAAAAGAAAAAAGGAATCAATGAAATAATCCTTCCTCTTGTAACGTTAACATATTCCCTCCTAACGTACACATGCATATAGTCTTTGTGCCCTTAATTCTTTCTGTGATCTTTAGTCTGCATAAAAAAATCAGACTTCACAGGATGATGCGAAATTCAAAGTGGGTTGCTGCAAAGAATTTTTTCTCCATTACTTGCCTGCTGCTAAAAAATATGTCACTAAAATGTATACGTCTTTTGTGCATGTTACTGCCGCTGCTGCTATTCTACTCGTAAGCACGTACAGTAATGATCATGATTATCGTCATCATCGCCACCATCAGCAGCAGCAGCATAGCTGTAAAAACTCAATACAGATACAAGTTGCAAAAGTAATACGAGTTCATTCTACTGTAAACATGCATGTGTGTATGGTTATATAACAAGAGACCATGATCCATGATGATGATGGTGATGACGGTTGTAAAGACTTTCTCTCTGCCCTTTTATTCACGCACGAGCTGACTTTTTTCCTACGTAGTGGCAACTCACTACTGCTAGTGCCATTACTACTACAACAAGCAACTAGTATGGATGCATTGTGAGTGGTAGTGGGTGGATGGCTTTAAAGAAGAAAAAAAGAGAAAGTGAAAAGGGGAGCAAGAAGAAGTTGTACAAGTGCTCTGCGACCAAGCAAACTACTCTACATGAAAAGGATGAAACAAGTACAGACTACACTGCACTACAGTTACTGCCTATTAAATACATACAATAAAGCATGAGATTTGAATACGTCCGTATTTAAAAAATAAATAAAATAAAGCTAGCATTGCACTGCTACAGTTTCCTTTTATTTTTGGATTGTACCGAGTATAAAGGATAAAACAAGTACAGACTACACTGCACTACAGTTACTGCCTATTAAATACATACAATAAAGCATGAGATTTGAATACGTCCGTATTTAAAAAAATAAATAAAATAAAGCTAGCATTGCACTGCTACAGTTTCCTTTTATTTTTGGATTGTACCGGCCAATTACTAAAATTATTAAAAAAAATGAAGTAAGAGTCAAAATAGGCAAAAAGTTATAACAAGAAGAAACTAATGGAATAGGAAGAATTAATGTAATTTCTACATCAAAAATCGAGTAGTAGTAGTAGGCAGTTGCAGTAGAAACAGCTCGCCTTCAATTCGATCAACTAATGAGCCCAGGCTGTAATATTGGAGCAAGCAGTGCATAATATTATTCTGCATGAATACTTATAAGCAAGCAAGTTGGGTAATTATAGAAGAAAGTAAAAAAGAAACCGACAATATATTGTTCCAGTCTAAACAAGACGTTTCTCCTCTATAATATAACATTATGACAGTATTAATAATAATAATAATAATAATAACAAGCAATTTCAGTATGGGTATTTTTTGTTAAAGCCATAACAACTGTGAAAATACTGTATCGACATTATTATCCAAATACTCCTACTATTGATTCCAACTTTTACTTGTGAAAAGTCAACAAAAAAGCATAAATAATGTTAATGTTGGAATAATATTAAGCTCCAGTTTTCATTCGTTAAATTTTAATTAGAAAGCATTGAAAATACGCGTATAATTTAGACATTCCTGCTGCCTGTTTTAGCATCGATTACCTATGCTCTCAAAATTCCGATCGTCAACTTTTCCATAATATTTATTTGAATTTAGTCTAATGTAAGATGCAGGAGAGGATAAGCATGTTTGCCGCATGCAAATATTACATTAATATTTCTGTCCTTTCATTTCCCTTTAAAGTAAGCAAACTGACCAATAATTATAGATATCACAGCATTTCTTTAAAGAAATCATTGAGCACACTGGTGCAAATAAAACCTAAGATTTTTTTTTTTGAATTTCATAAATTAAAACTCCACGAATATAGAAAAAATATATATTTAGAACAAAATTCCCGTACCAGAACATAATATATGCTATAAAGGCATAAATATTTATACTGCTGTTCAGTTTTGGAAAGTGAGCCACAGCAAACTAGGTAGGTATACTATTTTCAGCCTTCAAATAACAATAGAAACGAGTAGAAAAAGAGAAATGAGAAGAAGGAGTGGTGGGAAAAAGAAGTAGAGTTCCGTTCTAGCTTAGTAGCATATGAATAAATAATAAGAGCCCTTCAACATTAATCCTCTTTTGGATGGCAGTTTAATACCAGGCAAAATGACGACAATGACGACGACACTGGTGTATTTATGTATCACATTTTATAGGTAGGTATACTATTTTCAGCCTTCAAATAACAATAGAAACGAATAGAAAAAGAGAAATGAGAAGAAGGAGTGGTGGAAAAAAGTAGAGTTCCGTTCTAGCTTATTAGCATATAAATAAATAATAAGAGCCCTTCAACATTAATCCTCTTTTGGATGGCAGTTTAATACCAGGCAAAATGACGACAATGACGACGACACTGGTGTATTTATGTATCACATTTTACACAGTCATCAATTTAACCATAATAATAGCGTAACTAGGTAAAATACTTTTTATTTTTCAAGCATCGCATATTTTATAATGCCCGTAAAATACTTGAATATAAGCAACAACTGTGTGCCTTGTAGATTTAGCATTTAGCTAAGCCGCTTTTAAAATAAATAGAGAGTGTGTAGGCGACAGCCATTACCGTAAAAAATGTCAAAACCTGCAACAATTTTATTTTCAGTTTATATTTCTTTGCACATTGAAAAAATTATACCTGCGTCATCAAGATTTATAATAATAATAATAATAATAATAAATGTGGAAACAAAGTGTTTCATGTGTATTTAATGAAGACTTAAAAATTCAAAATAATAATAAAGGTAGTACTTACACGACAACTAATATTTATTCATTTAGCTTAACATTTTGCTTGAATGCCTGCCAACAGTGCCAACCTTTCAAAAAAAGTGAACCCTCAATCATCATGTACGTTACCACTGCAATGTTTAGTTTGAAAAAAGTGACATGGTGATGGCGATAAATACAAGCATATTTTTTACACAAAAAGTTATATGCATGCAAAACCGCCGCCACCACCACCACAGTATTCGCACTTTTTACAGCATTTATAACACCACAAATAGAAGTAGCACTAACGACTATACTATGAGCAAAAAAAGTACTCTTGAGAGAAACTTGTTAAAGTAGAAGCAAAAGTGGTGGCTGTTTTAATTCTCTTCTCCAGGAAAATAGTTTAGTTTAGCAGCAGCAGTTGTAGTACTATAAAGATAAAGAGCAACGTTTTCTGAGTGGTGGAGCAAGTACCCGAAGGATGAATGAGCCTCATCGACATGGTGTCGTGTCACACTCATTAAATTATAACACCCGAAAAAAAGTCTTTTTCACTCGTCGTCATCGTCATCACAGGATGTCAAGTTGTCAAGTATTAGATTTCATTCTTTTTGTGTGAAAGTATACCGACGGCGGCGGCGGCAGCGGCACGACAGTCAGTCAGTGCGAATAAAAAATAATAATAACATTTTTCAGGTGTGGTGTGTGCCTGCGTGTTGTTTATTATAGAGAGGACATGCATCACGTAATAATAACATTATGTTCTTAGAATGGTTATTACTGCTGCTACTGCAACTACTACCACTCTAACAAAAAACATGTGTTAATCTGCATAATAATATTAGATTATATGTAGAGTGGTGTTAGGGCATCAAAAATTGTGCTACTTTATGTGCAGGTGCATATTCAACTCTTGTCCAACTGGAATTGACGTTCCTCAGTCAAGTGGCATGTACAAATGTGTTGTTGCTACATTTTTGGTGTAAAAAGTAAAGCATGTGTACAAAAAAGTGTAGGGACACGTTAATAATAAAAATTCTATTGGATTCAAAGTGAAAATTTACGGTTGCACACCTTTCCTTAAATATGCATGTTTTTACTGTAGAAGTTGATAAAATCCTCGCTTATGCTGCTGTCACTGCCACTATCGATATATACTTTACTGGAGCTTTTAAAAAGTACATACATAAATCTACATAGTGTTGGTGCACACGTACTACTTAAATTCATCATTTTATGCAAAAGAAAGCAAAGAGCAAATTTTATAAGGTTTCTCCGTATAAAATAGTAGGCTGAGCTACCAGGAATAGGCAGTATGCCGACAATCATCAAAGAGAACAGTAAATATTAATAACTACTTTCCCTGTATCATTTATTCAACTTCAACTGCACCATATTATATGAACACTCCTAACATGGTGGTGGTGGGGGTTGGTGATGGCATGACTGCAATCAGCAGTTTTTTAACCGAATTGTTCTTACTAGTTCATTGAATCCATGCTAATTTATTGTCCCTTTGCACATTATACATCACCATATTCCCATGGCATTCGAGTACAACGAGCAGCTTTTTTATATATTAGCCAAGTACACACATTTGTATGCATAGCTTACATAAAAACATGCCGACATTCACCGAAATCATGTAAAAGCAAAAAAGCTACTATTCTACAAAAAGAGAATTTTAATCTTTGTCTTTCATTAGAAATCAACGTGACGTCGCGAATATACTGCCATGTTCGGAGCTTCTACTGTACTTTATCATCATCATACATAACTACATGATGGAGTGTTGGTGATTTAAAATGAAAAACTAATTTAAATATGTACTCTTTTTTCTTTTTCTGCACTGAGATTTTCTTGGCGTGTGAGAAACTGAAATGCTACTACATGTTTG
>JAANSP010002862.1:0-12132 GCA_036850745.1 Homidia socia | reverse complement strand
GGAGCATAATGCAAGTCAACCAATTTTAATGAGATTTTTCCAACCAACAAAATGAAAATTTTTGAGTCTTAATCTGAGGGCGCGGAGCGCCCTGCGCTCGTTCGTGAGCGAAGCTCACGATCTCGGCCTAATATCTGGATTAGCAATGTAAATTGCTTATCAAGAAGACTATATGTATTCCGTCATAGGGGCAAAACCTGCGAGCGGACGGTGTGACGAGACGGTTTGAGCTATCGACATGAAACCAAAAATATTGATATTTTGTAGTGCTCTATATTCCGGCTTACACCGAAAATTCTGAAAAATGTTATGGCAACAGGAGGAAAATCCATATTAGAACCTACAAACGAACGGTGTGACGAGACGGTTTGAGCTATCGACATGAAACCAAAAATATTGACATTCTGTAGTACTCTATATTCCTGCTTATACCGAAATTTCTGAAAAATGTTATGGCAGCACGAGAAAATTTGATATCAAAACCTACGAACGGACGGTGTGACGAGACGGTTAGAGCTATCGACATGAAATCAAAAATACAGAAATTCTGTGATGCTCTAAATTCTTCTTACACCACAAATTCTGAAAAATGTTATGGCAACGGGAGGAAAATCCATATTAGAACCTACAAACGAACGGTGTGACGAGACGGTTTGAGGTATCGACATGAAACCTAAAATATTGACATTCTGTGGTGCGATATGTTCCTGCTTACCCCAATAATCTTGGAGGATGTTATGACAGCATGAAGAAAATTTGCCCGAGTGGCAATTAACAATGTAACAATGAATAAACTCATGTTATTGAGCTTACTGTTTGGTACAATTCAAAAATATATTCACTTCCTACAGACAAATATATACGTGTGTTATGATTATGATGATGCATGATAATAGTGACCTACGAAATTCATTTTTATCTAACTAATTGCCACCTTAGGTCGTCTGCATCTGAGGTTTCTGAACGAAAATTTATTTTTAACTTTACACCGGGAATTACAGATTAAGACTACATGTGATTTTTCACTTCATTTTTTGAGTATGTATGTCGTCCGCTTAAAATACAATGCTTTAAAGTTATTTCATATTTATTGATGAAATGAAGGAAAGTGAAGCTGCTGGGTAGCTAAAAATGTTCTTAAAATTATATGAATGGTTGACTGAATAGCGATAACGAAGCTGAGAGTTATTGGGTACCAAGTCAAATTTAGAAAAAAACAAGTTTAAAGACCATTTACATTAATGTTTTTATTTTACATTTACAATTAGTGAAACTGATTGAATATTAATTTTACAGGGGTTATAATTTTGTTTTGTTATGCTCTGTTACACTTCTCTCAAACAAAACCAACCATCTACAAATTAATGAATGCTTCTTAACCGTGTAAAGAAACTATATGGCGTCAAAATTTAAACATTATTGTTCAACAATCAAATGAACATAATGATTTCATACTCACGCATTTGCCATTGCAGCGAAGCAGTTAAACTTGCAATTTATTCTTACTGTACTCTGTAAGCCGGTCTTTTTATATATGCATACAACAGTTTTATATCAAGTTGCAATGTCACTATATTACATCTCTTCCTATATTTTTCCCCTTTTCATGATATTTCCAACACTGTTATCCATTCGGTTTTCTTCGGACGGATGGGTATTGCATGGAAGAGTCCAGTAAGCTAGTCGAACCATCCTGGAAATATCAGTCTGGATACAAAAATACCTATAAAAATGTACACATATCCAGCACAAAAAAGTACATGCCGTACACAATGCAAAAATACATGACTAATACATACTCAGAATTCTATACCATTATGCATGCACTCAGATAAGCACATATACATAACCTAAATTGAAATGTATATCCAAAAACTCATCACATCACAAGACACATATAAAAGTAATATTCTCCTGGAAAGTGTATTATGAAAGGGGAGAGATGAACATTGCCTTGCCTGGTTCGCGTGTGTGCAGTAAAGTGGCTTTTTATTCCGGTTTGCTTCCAGTCATCAGCTCGTGCACGGTCGACGTTGTCGACTACAGTCTCCCCACAACTCGGTCTTTCGGATCGATGCTGGGGACCAACCGGCCGACAATATTATTTCCCATTTGCAGTATATACCGAGAAATAGGGATAACACAGAGAGAAG
Organism: Homidia socia; assembly: GCA_036850745.1. Taxonomy (NCBI): domain Eukaryota; kingdom Metazoa; phylum Arthropoda; class Collembola; order Entomobryomorpha; family Entomobryidae; genus Homidia; species Homidia socia. The sequence continues at coordinate 9,979 of JAANSP010002862.1, read as the reverse complement.
AAAAAAACATCCCTTTTGCAATAAACATAATACCCAACACTTGTATACATATCAGAGACTTTTATCAAATACATACATAATTTTTAATATAATCGGAACAAGCACACCACCCTTTTCGCTTACTGCTGCTGCTGTATGCATGCTTTACTTTCTTTTTCCATTCTAGCATCATGCACAACACACTCATTTCTCCACTACCCACCGACCATATGTACAGCTATATGAAATCTAGAGAAGGAAGCAAGTGGCTTGCGTTTTATATTATTACGCTCAAGATAACGGCAATAATACAACAAGCAGCAGCAGCACATATCGCGCACCGTGTGTGTGTGCCCGTCCAGTGTATACTGATATGAGCTGCAACGTTTTCAACATTAAAGTGAGTGAGGGGACTTTTTTTTATAATATTCAACCAGCCAACCTAATATCTCTGCCACGGCAAGGCAGCTTTGCTGGCACTCACTCTCTCACACACAATCAGTCAAGTTGTACGATCAGCAGTATCGTCGCCGCCGCCACCACTACTACCAAAAAATTTATAATATACGAAACAAGTCTCTCTACATATTCGCACTCCGTTATTATTACTCGCCCACATCCACTACCTTCAACATATTCTCAAAAAACGCACTTTACATTTATTCCCTGTTATAAAAAACAAGTACAAAAATATTCATCGTTTAGTCTGTACTGCTAGCCTTGTTCCTTCCTTGGTCTCTCTCTCTACATATTTTTTTCTTTCCTTGTCAGTTTATTTTTTTGCCATTCTCATTTTTTCTCCTGTTACCAAACTTCCAGAGCACACCTCAATCACTCCAGAAAACAGAGCACCGTCACCATCGGCAAAATAATATTACTGTCAGTGAGAATACTGTATAGAGGGACCCGTAGTTTTCCAGTTGAAACCTTGCTTTTCTCCTTTCAAATATAATATTTTTCACTGGTGCTTGCTGCTGATGGTGACGTGGTGGTGACGGTGGAATTGTGTTGTTTTTGCTGCTGTTTCACTACATTGGTATTGGTGCCGCTACACCTACATTACTCTTGCGGGTAGGCTTACAACATTTATTATTACTTTACAACTCGGCTCGTAACAAAATTATATAAAAAAGAGTTTAATATATTCCCTCACCCGGAATTATTTCTGCCACAGTCTGGCAATAGTAACAGTAGCGGCAGCAGCAGCAAGTTCAACATTTTCTTATACAGTTCCTCTTCTCCTCTCTCCTTTCAAATATAATATTTTTCACTGGTGCTTGCTGCTGATGGTGACGTGGTGGTGACGGTGGAATTGTGTTGTTTTTTTGCTGCTGTTTCAATACATTGGTGCCGCTACACCTACATAACTCTTGCGGGTAGTCTCACAACATTTATCATTACTTTACAACTCGGCTCGTAACAAAATTATATAAAAAAAGAGTTTAATATATTCCCTCACCCGGAATTATTTCTGCCACAGTCTGGCAATAGTAACAGTAGCGGCAGCAGCAGTAAGGTTCAACATTTTCTTATACAGTTCCTCCTCTCCACGTTTATCACAAAACAGCAGTCAATCAACCCATACTTACTTTTATACTTTTACTCTGTTTCTCCACAAACCGCAAACTTGAATTGAGCCTGTCAAAAAATTATTTAAAAAAGAGTTTAATATATTCCCTCACCCGGAATTATTTCTGCCACAGTCTGGCAATAGTAACAGTAGCGGCAGCAGCAGCAAGTTCAACATTTTCTTATACAGTTCCTCTTCTCCTCGTTTATCACAAAACAGCAGTCAATCAACCCATACTTACCTTTATACTTTTACTCTGTTTTCCACAAACCGCAAACTTGAATTGAGCCTGTCAAAAAATTATTAGTAAAATATACAGTTCAAAACATATTTTATTTACTTTTAAATAGAAGCAAAAAGACCGAAAAACAAAAGCAAACAGTAAAAAATTTATATTACACACTTTTGTCTCTCTTTTTTGACCAACAAAAACAAAAGTAGTACTACTACTTGTACATAACATCAAAAAACTACTACAACCTCCTTTGATTATAATCTCCCAACTTGAATAAACTATCCCATTTCTATTCCAATTCCATTTTCTCTTCTCTTATCTCTCCTTTTCACCTGCCAAAAAAATCACTCACAAAAGTATTTCCCCTCTTTTTGTGTAAATACTCTACTAGCTTACTTACTTGTAAACTACTCTGTCCTCCTGCCACATCAAAAAATATATACAATTTAATAATAATAACAATAATAGAAGTACCAACTTACCACACACAACAACAGACAGACAGAAACATATTTATATTTGTACAGTCTACTGGAAAGTCACACACGGCTCACTCACAACTTCGCTGCCACGTTATGCCGGCATTTTCGCTTACGAAAGAAAATAAGTTCAGTTTTTTAGACTTACAATAAGCCATGCATTATTCATTAGGAGTAGCCCAGTCCATTGAGGATAAAAGTATTACATTACTTGATACGAATATGTACATACCACAAAATTACCTAAAAAAAATTTAGTAGCAAGCGAGATATATAACATTTAAACAGGAATACAGTATCCACAAAGTTTATAACGTTTAATTGCCAAAATATATAATACTGCCATCATCAATGTCAATTGTCATCATTATCGTCAACATCAACAAACAAGACTTGAGCATGGAGCACTGTTGAAAAGCACACACAGAGAGAGACTCAAACTCAAAAGTGGATTTCTTTGACAAGTAAGGTAAGTCAAGTCATTCTCCTTCCTTTTTCACTAATATAAATACTCGTTGTGCAGTCCTTATTTTTGTATGTAGTTAGCAATAGCCCACTTCCTTAATTTCTTTTCCAAGTGAAAACTTACTGCGAGCCACTTCCCTACTTCTACTACTACTACTTACTTTTAGCTCAATAAATACTATCCTCCACTTTACTACTTCATTTTAGTATCCATATTCTTTGTCCCTTGTTCTTCATGTTCTTCTTTGCATGTGTGATTAAGCATTCATCATTATTATTCCGAAAGGGAATAGAGTAATTTTACTCCTACTTGATATTCTTCCTTTTTTTCTGCTATAAAACTTGCGAGTAATATCAAACCAAGCACCATCGCCGAAAAAATTACTTTGCTGCTGCTGCTGCTACCACCAACACCATCACCGCTTTAGTTTCACTTCCTTACAATGCTTTTAAGTATTTTCCTCTGTGGCTTATTTCACTCTTGGAAAACTCCTCTCTTTTTGCTGCTCGTTCCCCTTCCATTTCATTTGAAGCTTTAACCATATGCCTTTTTCTCTTGATCATCATCATCGTCGTCATCGTCATATTATTATCGTCATCAGCAGAGCAGGAGCAAGCAGCAGAGACGGAAAGAGAGGAGCATCATCATTATCAGCATCCTCTTTGCAAGCACAAAAGTAGTAGTGCCTGCACATCATAATGTATACAACAAGTTTCCGTTTTTTGCCACACTGCTTTCTCGCAATGACGACGACAATGACGATATAGTGGTAATGATGCAGAGAAAAAGGGAGAATAAAAAATATCTTATATCTAAGCCAGTTATATTTTTAAAGTATATTATAAGTATCAGAATTACTGGAATATTTTCCACTTTTTAAAACGAAACAATTTTTTTCTCAAAAAAAGTCTGTGCAACAAAATAGTTGAAAAAAACACCAAAATTTTCTGTGCTACTTTTTTCTCTCTGTTGTAGAATTATATAAACAGCAGCAGTACAGTTTGTTGTAGATACACATAGCTTTGTATTAACTTTTTCTCTTGCTATTATTTTCCTCATGTTTTTTCTCTTGGTTTTGTTGTTACTTGACTTTACTTATTCCTTCTTCTCTTTTTTGTATGTGAGCCTCCATTCAAAATTAACGATCCACAGCCCACCCCAAGGTCCTGTGTGTGTTGGCTCATAAGAAGATAACTTTTTTTCTCTTCTTCTTTTTCTGTCCCGTATTCCCTAAACGCCCGTTTTCTAAGAACATCATACCATACTGCTGCTGCTGTAGACTTTGTTTAGTTCCCCCATCGTCTTGTTAAAGATGCTAGCTTGCAAGAAGGATATTTTCCTTTGCATTATATCTTTTACTTCAGCTTCAGTTTGTTGGATTTTTTCTTGTTTTTTTTCCTACCGAGAAAAAGTTACTTTTCTTGCTTGTTACTACATTTCCTTCCACAATGTCCTTGCTCTCTCTTTTTATCCATTTTGTATCTTCACTTGAAAAAAGAAAGCACATAGCTTATTAATTGTTTGAATGTATCAGTGTTTAGCTATGTACATAGCTGGTCGATCCATTTGGAGAAAATTTTATGCTTGTGTCTTTGTGCGTTCACTTTCTTCTTCTTAAGAAGAAGAAAAAAAATACATAGTTTTTGTTCGTCTTGTATAAAAGAAACTGTTTTCTCTGTTTTCTTTTATCCTGATCACGGCCAGTAAGAGAAGAAGGATTTGTACCGGCAAGTTTTCCTATCGTCTCGACTGACCCCGATCCATATCTTGGTGTTACAACAACAAGAAAAGAAGAGACAAACTGTGCAGCCAATAAATACCGCTGTATGATGATAACAATGGAAGATAATGTGCTACTTGAGCAGCATTACTGATACGAGAACAGCATTACAATTAAGTTTGACCAAGAAGAAGATTTAAGGAGAGAAAGCAAATTCAAGCGCTACTTTCGTATAATGATAAAAATAGAGTATCCTTAAAGCAACAAGGAGTAAAAATCACGCTTGCCCTTATGAATGGATTAAATAAGTCGGAAGAGGAAAAAGTAGAACAAAAGCGGAGCAGTTAGGAATTTAATATTAACTCGGGAAACAAGAGGACGAGGAGGAAGAAGAAAGACAAGAGGAGCGTCAAGAAGAGAACACGGGAAAAGGGTGTTGGGTTTCTCGAAGGATATGTTCATCTCAGGTAACATATACAAGCGAGCTTATCCAAGTTTTCTTTGAGGATTTCTTCTATTACACAGAGAAGGTATTCCAGCACAAGGTAAGGAAACACTGTCTGATAATTAAATAATAAAAACATAAAATAGCATGTTATATTTATCCGTCAGCATATAGATAATTCAACGCTTCATCCGCGTATACTAGCACAGATTTTATATCATATCCGATGCAGACAACCTTAAGTGTGTAAAAGCTGGAAATAAATTTTCTTAATTTTACAGTTTTTTATTTGTTTATTATTTTTATTCTAAAAATCAGGAAATAAGTACAAGAAGTACGTGAGTTTGTTATGATTGGTAATATTGTAGAACCCGATGAATTACTCGGTAATGAAATACACACTGAGCAGGTTATTATTACACATTCCTGTATTTCTTGGATCAAGGTACAAAATGTAACGTAATTTCATGCCAATATAACCACTAGAAAGCACAAAGAATAAGGACTAACTGCCGAATAGCAATAATAATAATATCAACCACTATTATGTTTTCATACAGACATTATTAGTTAGTTTAAGAACGAGGAACAACAGCACACACGTAGTAGTGCATGGACAAGTTGAATAAGAAGAAAAAAAAATAATCCTGGACTGTTTTTTCGATCGAGCTCTCGACTAAAAGCACGCGGTGTTGGTATGGTGTGTTGGCTTTGGCTCTGATGATGACGACGATGACGGTGAGCAGAGCATTAGACATATCCAGTTCAGCTGGCTTTTATATATTTTTGGTTAGTTAGAAATACTCCAGCAAAGCCGGGTCAGGCAAACAGTAGCAGTGGTAGTAGCGAGCAGACATTTGCTCATGCCGTCATCACATTACATTAACTTGATAAATCAGCATCGAATTTCTTTCACATCAAAATAAGTAAAAGAAATACAACGGGTTGGGTTGTTGTTAGCTAGGATATTATACTATGCCAATAATATTACCAAACTATTTTGCTGACTTGACTGACTGACTTTTTTGGATTAGTAGAAGAAGAATAAGGTGGTTTTGGTTGGTAATGTTATTGGAGGAGTCTCGTTCTCTACTCCAGCCATCCATCCATGGCATCGTTCGGTTTTTGGTCTGGTATACTTTTTTGTCAGCCTTGTACTACACTTGATATACATTTTTTTTATTTATGTATATAGACAAGGTCTACTGTGTGCTCCATGATATGTACATTGGTGGTGGTGGAGTGGTGTCTGTTGAGGATTGCAAACGGTAATAATAATGAAATAATAATCCATACCAAAAGCCCAGAGAAAAACTAAGTCCCATTATCAATGTATTTAGTTGACTACCTGTATAATACGTTTGTTCTGTTGTGGTGGGTCTACAAAGAGGAATTTATACGTACTCTTTACACTCTCTGCATTCATTGACCCCGACGTTGGAATGCATAATAATAATGATTTTCCTTTCATTTTTCCTTTTATTATGATTTTCTCCTTCAAGGAAGAAAAACCGAATTAAGGTTTTAGGAAGGTAAAATCTATGAACATTTTAATCATGGTTAGTTGACTCTGTAATTTTTTAAAGTTACGCATAAAGAGTGCATATTTTATTTAGAAGTAATTGTTTTTAAATAAAAAACATACTATTTTATCATATCATCGCATCATAATGTTCAAATCAAGAACATTATAAACATTTACACCATATTGCGTATCTTTCTATATCTATCCATCTACATCTGACTGGACTCGGGTGAACTTGTGCTCCTTGTTGTTCCCTGTTCCCGGTTGAGTTGGTTGGTTGATTCGTTCATTTCGTTTGTTCGTAGTTTTTATTGTACACGATTGATTTATACTTTGAGAAAAAGCAATGCTGCTGTTACTGCTGCTACTGCCCGGGCAGCAGTGGAGTGTGAGTAATGTGGCTGGGTATTATTACCATTATTATGATTAGGGGCGAAAAAGTAATGAGTAACAGCAGAAGGCACATTGGAATTATTACAAATGGCTTTATATGCACCACTAACACCACCACGAGCAAACCTTGTTCATCAGCAACACAGCACAGCAAAATTGGAGTTCGTATAACGAAGCAGAGAAATGGAAGCAAATAAGAGGAAACAATGTAATAATAGCAATAATAATATTCCAAGTTGTTATTCACCAACACTGCTCTTAATGCATTGTGTTCAAAAACATACGACATTGTACCGATATTTTCTTGGACTTTTTTCATTCATTCATTCTAACTGTTTGATTGTGAGTTTCGTCTGCTCATCTCTACAATAGCCTTCCCGTTGCGTTGCGTTCATCATACACATGCCGCAATATTTTCTCAATCGAAGCTAATAGAATTTTCGCCATGATTATTAGCAGCATTATTTCTGTAGTAATAATAATATGCACGTAATAAATTAGCTACAACAACAAGTTTGACTCAAGTAGAAAACATACAAGACGTTGGGTTGTCCTAAAATACGTCATTACAAGCAAATTATTATTATTTTTGATGAATAGTCCAGCAGACAGACTCGCTGTTTCTTGTTCTTACAATATTCATTATTGGCAGGTAGATGGACAAATAATCATTATATCGAGAGAGGAAAAATCACATATATATTTTTAACATAGAACTATAGGACATTTTTTATTTAGCAATAACGGAAAAGGTTTTTTTTGAGTACCTCCTCATTATTATCAAGCAAAAAAATCTATGCATATACGCACTCCTATAACAATAATAATGGTGAGCATTAATGCAAACTCACTCATTTCCTTTTTCTTTCATTTTTCACTCTGAATGACTGACTACTAATTACAGTTGCGTAACACTTACCACTCCATCCATTCAAAATGAATACGCAGCCACCAGCTCTTTTTTCGCCCTTCATATTATGTTCTCTCTTTTGCATTGCGTATTGTTTTAGGGCTTCCTTCTTTTTTCTACCACTGAGCAAAAAAGTATTGTGAAAATTAACTCTCTGGGAAATGAGACATGTTTTCCTGATGATGACAGTGCGACGACGACGACACGATGGTGGTGGTGGTGATGCGATTCATTCTATTGATTTCACGTTGTGCATCAACTCAACTAAACCAGGATTTACTGGATTTTTTTCCTCCCCATTTTTGTCAATATATATATTTATTATATAAAGTTATACGTTTTTAGCAGTGAGTTGAACAAAGTGCATAAATAAATACTTTTTTGGGGTTGCACCATCATCACCACCACACTACTGCACATCATCATCATCGCCAGTGGTGCCACCGTTATGGATGCATCCATAAAGGGAAATGAAATACCCAAAGTTTATTTGGTAGGGAAAATATAAAGAAAGAAGACACAACACAACAACGCAGTGCAAGTAATAAAACAAAAAAAAATCCGAAGGGAGTATTACACCCAGCTTTATTGTGGAACAAGTTGTGTACTCCATGCAGTGCAACCATTTCACCGATGGCTGAACGTTGGTGGTGGCGGTGGTAGTAGTGAATGAAGTAAGCAATGTGAATGACACACACACACTTGCATTTTTTTCGTTGTCGTCAGTCAGTATGGTCATACATATAAATTTGTAGTTTAGTCAGCAAAAGTATTTTCTCTTGCTCTTGCTGTGCCTAAATGAACCGTACAACAGACGCATTCGTTTTGTTGGTTTGCGAGTGTTGGTTATTGGCATAATATTCAAATGCACACTTCTTTTTGGGGATAACATAACAGGTCTCTTACTGCAATTCTTGGAATAGAGCAGCTGCTAAAATTGATGTGGAAGCTTGTAGTTGGATCTACAGAAAAAAGTTTAAAAAACACGCAATATTAAAAAACTGAGTCAAATTCATTCTTTCACAAAGTGATGATTTTCGAGTAATAATTTTACTTATTTTCTTGCAAGTTGTCACGATGGTAAAAATTAACATATTTCACTTCCTTTCATGATTTTATTTCCAGCAACCTGTGTATGATTTATATTTGATAAACCAATTTCGTCAACATTAATATTTCTAAAGAACGGATCAGTCTCCACGAGTAAAATTTTGTTGATAATATTAACATATTTACCCAGACTGCATATTTATTAATTTATTGCAATTAACTAGTTTTAGTAAATACAAGAAAATCGTTTGTGATACAAGAGGAACTATCATGAAGATATGAGGAATCACTGATAGTTCCAAAAACATTGATATACAAAATGGATGCATTTTAACATTGCGAGCAAATCGAATACCATACACCAGTATAACTCTCCAACAATTTGTTGTTGTAATGCTCACAAGTATGGAAGCGTTTCTCAAACATCACAATAAACTACCAAGTCCATTGACGCTTTGTCAAACATGCAGAGTCAATCACGCAAAACAGCACACTGGAGCATCTTTTGTCTCCGTAATAATAGCAGTAGTAAGAGCGAGAGGTTTTCCCATTCACATGTAGACACACTCTCATCGCTGGTCGCTATCATCATCGTAGGGAGCCCAAAGAAAGAAAGAAATGGGTACATTAGAGAAGCAACCGTTTCAGCAGATCAAAGAGTCCATTTTTTATATTAAATGATAAACTAATTGTATGTTCACAGTAGGGTTACTAAACATATTTTCATTCACACACAACAAAACAACGTACAATTTGTCTCTCTTCACAAATTTACACGTTCCTTCTTCGTATGCCATATAGCATGCTTTTCTCGCATCAAACAAAAATGACTAAATCAAAAAGCATCATGCCATGAGGCAATAAACGAGTGCGCGATTTTTTGTTGTAATGCAACGAATAAAAGTACAACCGCAGCACTGTACGCTACACTGTACAAAATATATACATATTTTTTCACGTTCCCTTTATCCATCAACAGACAATTCAACAGGACAACTTGTATAGCAAGCAGACAAACACGAGAGAAAACTGTAAATGTTTTGAAAGCTATTTGATGTCCATAGGCACACATGCATGGTTGCTTAATGAAATAATATGTACATATTTACAATGAAGATACTCTAATGAAGCGTGCATGCATATTGAACAAAGAAAAAATTTTTTCATTGTGCATTTGGCATATTTATGAAACAAATGTTTTATCTAT
>JAANSP010002861.1:0-12133 GCA_036850745.1 Homidia socia | reverse complement strand
CATAGTCCAAGTCCACCTGCGAGATAGATTCGAATATAGCAAATAAATTTTGCAGACAACAGAAACTTGGTCATCAGATCAAAGTCAGAGAGCACCACACTGTGCGTCCATTCACCGGTACCGGTATTCTTCATCGCCGAAACCACTGCTGCTTGTCACTGTCACTGGTGAGCACACAAGTAAATGGTTTTTACGAGCAGCAAAAAAAAGCTTATTATTATTATTACACACATATTTTCATGCGACCGTCATTGTTACTGCTAACTTATTGACAACAGCACGAACAAACTGGTTTGCTTGAACTGTACTGAAAATTTTCGCTGGCATAAACCGCTGAAGCAAATAAAACCACTGGTCGGTGCCGGTGCGTTTGCTCATTCTGAAGATTGCTCTCAAAAGAACATTACATCCATTTTTCGAAAAAGTTTGCATTACCAAAAGAAAAGTCTTTTTTTATCAGTTCGAAATGACACGAATGAGACGGACGTGTCTACTAATTATATCATTATTACCCCAGTGGTCCTTTGCGTCCCCTCCAAATCCTCAGGTGCCAAACAGTATTAGCAACAACTTGGCCGGCGTCCGCTCGCAATTGGAATATCCCAACTTGAGGCGAGATGACTCGGTTGTAGACGAGTACTACGGAATGAAAGTATCGGATCCTTATAGATATCTTGAGGATCCTGATTCTGAGGAGACCAGGCAGTTTGTGGAAGCACAAAATAAGCTCACTGAAGAGTATTTAGCAAGAAACTCGGTTAAACAGGAGATTGAAAAGAAAATTACGGAAATCTACAATTACCCCAAATACGGCGTACCGAGAAAATATGGGGATCGTTACTATTCCACTATGAACACTGGACTGCAAAATCAAGAGTGAGTTGAGGATGAGGATAAGCATTTTTTCTGTAGATTTTATTGCTAAAGAGCAATTTTTATTTTCTTTCTAGTGTGTTCTACGTGCAGGACAACTTGGATGCAGAGTCGAAAGTGTTCTTTGACCCAAACACGCTGTCTGAAGATGGAACGGTTCATTTGAGCGAAATTGAATTTTCAGACGATGGTCAGCTAGTTGTGCTGGGTTTAAATAGTAAGGGGTCTGACTGGATGCAAGTGAGGATACGGAATGTGAGCAGTGGAGAGGAATACCCAGAAACCTTGTATGACATCAAGTTTTCAAACATTGCTTGGACCAATGACAACGTGGGATTCTTTTATGCTGTAAGAAAGCACACACAAGAAACGCCAAGTAACTTTTTGATATCCAGAAATAGGATTCGTGATGATAACCTAACATTTGGACCAATGACAACGTGGGATTCTTTTATGCTGTAAGAAAGCACACACAACAAACGCCAAGTAACTTGTTGATATCCAGAAATATGATTTGTGATGATAACCCGACTTATCATTTCAGCGTTATCCTAAATTGGAGGGTCGTGCCCGTTCCTCGGCCGGGACAGAAACGGTCAAGTATGGAAACCAAAAAATTTACTATCATCGTGTGGGAACCGATCAAAGTAAAGACGTTTTGGTAGTCGAGTTTGAAGATCCCCAATTGCTCATGTATGATTTTTAATTTGTTAAAAAAATTATAGAAAAATAATACCAGAAAAGTCTACCGAATTTACCTAATTTTTATTTATTGCTGTGAATTTTAGTGGATATTTCGTGGTCACCGAAGACGGCAAAAATTTTCTCATATTCCCCTCAAAGGGAAGTGGCTATAATACGCTGTACTTTTCCCCACTTGAAGGACCTTTACGCAACGGAGGCATCACTGCAAAACTTCAAGTGACTCCTATCGTCTCAGAGTTTAAAAACGAGTACAGCTACATAACGTCCGAAGGTTCTATTGTGTACCTGCAAACCAATGATGGCGCTCCAAACTCTAGGATTATCGGTGTGGATTTGAGCAAACCAGACCCCCAGTTTTGGACAACGTTGGTTCCCGAGCATGAAAAGAACATTTTGGATTGGACTTACAATGTGGACAATGATAAGCTTGTGCTCAAGTATCTGGTCGACGTGAAAAGCCAATTGGAGATACGCAGTTTGAAGGATGGAAGTCTCATCCAACAAATCAGAACTCCACTTGGCTCTGTGGACAGTTTCGGTGGCAAGAGAAAAGACAAGGTAATTCTTTTTCCGGGTTGTTAGCTTCCTCACACCATCCATCATTTACCATGTTGACCTTTCAAAGGGTGGTCCATATGAAGCCAAAGTCTTCAGAGAAGTTAAAGTGCCTGGATTTGACCCATCCAAATTCATAACAAAGCAGGTTTTCTATCCCAGCAAGGATGGAACTCTTATCCCAATGTTTGTCGTTCACAAACGGGATCTCCCACTAAATGGCAACGCTAGCACATTAATTTACGGTTATGGTGGCTTCAACATCAACATTTTACCTTCTTTCCGACCAGACAGAATTGTCCAATGTTTGTCGTTCACAAACGGGATCTCCCACTAAATGGCAACGCCAGCACATTGATTTACGGTTATGGTGGCTTCAACATCAACATTTTACCTTCTTTCCGACCAGACAGAATTGTGTTCCTGAACAATTTCGATGGTGTTTATGCCGTTCCGAACATTCGGGGTGGAGGGGAATACGGGCAGAGGTGGCACGAAGGAGGTATGCTGCTTAACAAGCAGAATGTTTTTGACGATTTCCAAGCTGCCGCAGAGTTCCTCATCCGGGAAAAATATACAAATCCTTCAAAGATTGCCATCAATGGAGGTTCCAACGGTGGCCTCCTTGTGGGCGCGTGCGTCAACCAAAGACCGGAATTGTATGGGGCTGGTATTGCTCAAGTTGGTGTGCATGACTTGCTCAGATTCCAAAAGTTTACTATTGGCTATGCCTGGTGCTCCGAGTACGGTTGCTCTGATAATGGAAATCAGACCATTTTTAATAATCTCTACCGTTTGTCACCCTTGCACAACGTGAGGTTACCGGCAGATCCCAATGTGCAGTATCCTGCTGTGCTACTGACCACAGGAGATCATGATGACAGAGTTGTGCCCCTCCACTCGTACAAGTTGATTGCTGAAATGCAGTACAAAATTGGAAGATCTCCGAGACAGGTAAACTTGCAGGATTTATGATAAAAAATGTTCAAATCTATGTCATGATCGGTAAACCTGCAATTTTATTATTTTACAGACAAATCCACTCCTCATCAAAATTCAAACTAGTGCCGGACATGGTGCTGGTAAGCCCACTTCAAAGAGGGTAAGTGTGAACGTTAAAAAGGTCGAAAATTGTGTTATCACCGATAAACCTGCAATTTTATTATTTTACAGACAAATCCACTCCTCATCAAAATTCAAACTAGTGCCGGACATGGTGCTGGTAAGCCCACTTCAAAGAGGGTAAGTGTGAACGTACCATTACAAAAATGCTAAACCTGAAATGTGAGAATTTAATTATCTAATAACCACTTTTACCTCGTATGTAGATTGAAGAATTTGCCGAAGTATTCTCCTTCTTGGTGGAGTCTGCAGGTTTCGTTTTCACTCCATGAAAACTACAGTACTAACTTACACCAACCGGTCGCCATACATTGTATGATAACGGATTGAAAATTTAGACTCAAATGCAGATCATTTCTCATTTTTTTATCTATCATCTCATTTTTTAAAATCTCAGTGCTAGTTTCTATTAATTAGCATTTACCATTATTATTTATTTTGATCATTATTTATAGTACTAACTATCATATTTCTAGTTAAACTCGCGAAACAAAACGTTCAGTCAATAAAACAACCAATTTAAAATATTTTNTACAATCGCGAAAAAATACGTTCAGTCAATAAAACAACCAATTTAAAATATTTTGCACCACGAAATGAACATTTTTAATTTTATTTTAATCTCCATAAAATTATTACGCATAATTTTTTTCTAATACAGAGTAAAGTTGAATACTGAAACGCCCAGCGTTTGTAATAAGCAGTCTTGCTTAAGTGCTACTAATGCGAGAGTATATTTGGAAAATTGAGCAAACAAAATGTTCATTATTCATTTTTGATTTGCATATCATCAGTTAATTTTGAAAGTGCTTCCTTATGAAATTTTATATGATCTTCGATAAACGTTGCGACAAAGTAATACGAATGGTTAAAGCCTTCCCTCATATTTAGATCCACGTCAAGGCATGATTTATCCTTTGCTGCTTCCACCAGCTTGCCAGGAAGAAGAAGATCGAGGTATTCGTCATTCGAGCCCTAAGAATATAGAAATAAGTCATTTGAAATGACAGAGACGGTAGATACTTGTTCTAAATTAAGCAGAAACAATCAAAATTTGATTGTGCTCTTTACAAGACCAACTTACACAATCCACGAGTATATGTCGATGTGGACCCTGATAATCCTTGGCTACATGAAAAGCATCGTACTGCTCCCACAGCTCTTTGTTCTCCTCCCCCAAAAAAGGGATATAGATGAGCTTGTCTCCCCAGGAGGTTGGATGACAAGAGGGAGCTAGTAATGATATGGTCTGGAATAAATTCGGATTTCTCAAGCCGCAAACGACAGCACCTGTACCACCCATACTGAGCAAGTCAACAAAAGTCAATAAAGCATTCAGTTTAATTAATCATGTTTGTAAATACAAACGGCCCAATTTCAAAACTGTCATTTACCTGTGACCACACAGACCAAATTTGCCTGTTACCGGAAAATTTTTCCGTACTGCCTCAACCAGCTCGTTGGTGACGTATGAATACATTCTGTAGTTTTTATCCCACGGCTCCTTTACAGCGTCTAGGTACCAAGAAGCACTCCTACCAAACACCCACGAATCCCTGGAGTTAAAATAAAAGAATTTCAGACAACTAACTACACTATAGAACAAAGTTACCTCAATCAGCATACATAGTTACATGGGTAGGTATTTTAAATTACTTTTGATTTTTTGGTTATTTACCTGTCCCCAGGAATGTCAACATTTCTTGGACTGGTATCCGATCCCACAACTATAATTTCGCTGTTCAGAGGCGTACTTTTGAAATCCTGTTTTACCAATAAAGTTGATTTCATTACACATGACGCCAGACAGAAATACGATAACATGGAATTTCTCATCGGAATCAGCAGAACTCGCTTGTGTGGGACTGGGAACATAAATGGAAAATTTCATTCTGCACTTTGTTTCATGACTGTAGTGTCTATAGATGTACTGATAGCCTGCGAAGCACTTGTCTTTTGATAACAGCTCCAGCACTGTTGTATCCGCTATTGAAGCTTCCGAGGAACGAGGTAACATCCCGTTAGCCTGCTGCTGCTTGGTATCAGTCTTCTTCAGAGAGAACCGTTCGTTTAAAGACATTTTTTCTTTGGGAGTTGGGAGTCAAATGAAATACTTTGGTACAAATTTAAAGCACTTAAATAGGGTTTTTCAGGCGTCACTTTATTATTATTATCCTATAAACGGCAGTAACCTGACCAGCAGTAAGGTGACATAGTTGAGTTAATAACTGATGTTGATATGATATTTTCTGACGAAAAAATTGCTAACGTACTGGCACTGGTAATATATATTCAGGTATCACATAAATGCTAAGTTTCTCTTAAAAAATATTGCGCAAGGAAGCCAATTATAGTATAATTTCATCATTTCATGCTTCTCCTAACAATCCCAAGGTGTTTGGCATTAATTGGCATGCAATTTTACAGGCAAAAAGTAAATGACTGCTGACTGCGGTCGGATGACCTTGATGTTGGCTGGAAATCTCCTCAGCTGTTACAATAAAACATGAAATCTCATGTGAGTCTTGGCTTGTGCATGAGCCATGAGCCGCAGTGCATCTGCATACAGCGCAGCAAGCAACGAACGCATCTCATAATCTCATCTCACATTCAACAGCAGCATCCTGTGTTTGGCCGGCCGGTTCTCCGAGACTCCGAAACGTAGTGATTTTCCCTTTTTGCTCTTTCTCTTTAAGTACTTTTTCTCCATTTCACTGCTCCTGTGTTCTTTGTTTCGCTTTTACTTTTTACTTGCTTTCTACATGCTTGCTTTCTACATGTTGTCGCAAAGAAAGTTGACCAATTTGCTAGAGTATGATCGATCATCCACAAGTTTTGCTTTTATTTGCTTATTGCAGGAGAAAATGGAAGAATATTGAAGATTGTATCAAATTTAATTTGTTAAAATAATTTTTGTAGTAGTTTTCTCTCGCGAATAAATGAGTGGTAAGTGTATACTTACTTTAATAAATAGTCGAAAACTTTAATAATTAAAGGGAACTGACATAAATGTTCAAAAGGCCAGGCAGTATTTGTAAATTATAATTTGTTGCATAATTTCCAAAAAGTCACAATTAAAGCAGGGTTACTGGTTTTCTCTACAAAGTTTTTATTTATTTCACTTTCGAATTCGGCTGTTCATGCTGCTTTCAGCAATTTCCATAATGAGTTGGATAGGTGCAAATGAAAAAAAATGTGCTTGATTCAAATTTTTGTCAAGAGAAGAAGAAACGGAAAAGGTTTGCATAAATACTCTTCTTGGAACTTGGAATCTGACTGAAGGCGTAAGTAAAATCTGACCGTCGGAGGGGAAGGTATTGGTGCAAAGGAAGGGCAAATACAAACGCACTGTCCTATTAATTGTCGAGATATATTGTGAGGAACCTGCCCGGAGAAAGTATCTCTCTTCAGAGCTATTCCGCATAATCTTTGACTTTATGAAAACTTAAAACTTTTGAAGCAAATTTATAGTACTTTCCATTCTAAAATCTAATCGTTCTGTTCGGTTAAATGAAAAAAATGTATTCATGAACATTATATAAACGTATTGGCACCGGAAATTAATAATTTGAGTTTATGATAAATAAATTAATAAGTCGTAAATGCATAAAATATTTTTCAGTCTTTATGAATCATGTGTTCAGTATTCAGTATGCAAATATTACACAAAGTTATACGACAAAATGAAGTAGTTGATAGTATTTATGGGATTATAACAATTTTAGTAGTTTTCATTACATCAGCTTGTTTGGTTTTGGTTTCATGATACATATGGGCATAATAAGCTAAGCATAACCGGAGAAACTTTGAGTTTTTTCGTTTTTCTCCACTTCCAATCATGTTTTATGCACTTCCGATCGGCGTTTGCTGAGCAAACTTTGCTCATTCGTCTTTCTGCTGATCTCTTGAATGCATCATCAAAATTATCTAGTAGACACAAGGAAGGATTCAAATTATAAATTTTATAGGTCTTGACTTACGGTTGTCCGTAACAGAATTTATAATTTAAATCGGAAGTGAAAGGTAAACTAGGGTATATTTTATTCCAAGCTTATCACAAGTACATTTTTTATGAATTTTTTAATATTAATATCTGGTGAAATTGCAAACTTGTTTTTAGGCTTTTTGCTAATTTGCTCGACATCATGGATAAGAAGCCGTTTTATCTGTTGAAGGCAACCCCAGTCCATTCTGTCCCATTAACTGCTCACCTGAAAAGGATCAGTAAAGAGCTAAAGAGGGAAATTAATATCTAATGAAATTGCAAACTTGTTTTCAGGATCAACATCATGGATTCTAGAGATCTTATCTTTAAACATGATAAGAAGCCGTTTTATCTACTTAAGGCAACCTCCCCAGTCCATTCTGTCCCATTAACTGCTCACCTGAAAAGGATCAGTAAAGAGCTAAGGAGGGAAATGAAGAAACTTCCACGTAAAAAGAAGCAGGGCAGCCTGGATTATTTTCTTGGAGGAAAGTACAATATTGATGAGGAGATTCGCCATATGCAGCTTGCACAGAAAACGTTAAAAACCTCCAACGACGACTGTTCTCTAGCAAGCACCGTGAAGAAAATAAAGACATGTTATTTTTCAAAGCAATTTTGCTAATTTGCTCGACATCATGGATAAGAAGCCGTTTTATCTGTTGAAGGCAACCCCAGTCCATTCTGTCCCATTAACTGCTCACCTGAAAAGGATCAGTAAAGAGCTAAAGAGGGAAATGAAGAAACTTCCACGGAAAAAGAAGCAGGGCAGCCTGGATTATTTTCTTGGAGGAAAGTACAATATTGATGAGGAGATTCGCCATATGCAACTCGCACAGAAAACGTTAAAAACCTCCAACGACGACTGTTCTCTAGCAAGCACCGTGAAGAAAATAAAGACATGTTTATTTTTCAAAGCAATTAGAACCATTAAGCGTCAGTCAAATGAGAGGTTTTCAGCTTCAGGAGCAGCCAAAAGGAACGCAGTTATTTGCACCAACCCGTGAAGAGGATCCTTTATTTGGAAACATTGATGATCTTTACGAAGATGAAAAAGATGAAACCGAAAAGGAAAATTCTCACCTAGTACTAATTCCAACAATTACTCAGGAACTTGGTCCTGCAATCAAAGACTTTCCCCTGTCGACAGCATTAAAATCTGAAACAGTTGCTTCGGTAAAAGCACCTTCGAGCTTTTTAAGCGGAATGTCAGTCCATAATACGATTGCAAAAAGATCTGTCGCTGCAGCACTGAGAGGAATGAGAAGTCGTTTCGGTAAAGGATGGGGTCGTCGTGGCAGAGCTGTCGGAAGAGCAGCAAGTAACAATGTACCCAAAACATGTACACCTTCCACGCGACGTGGACGTGTTCGACAGCATTAAAATCTGAAACAGTTGCTTCGGTAAAAGCACCTTCGAGCTTTTTAAGTGGAATGTCAGTCCATAATACGATTGCAAAAAGATCTGTCGCTGCAGCTCTGAGAGGAATGAGAAGTCGTTTCGGTAAAGGATGGGGTCGTCGTGGCAGAGCTGTCGGAAGAGCAGCAAGTAACAATGTACCCAAAACATGTACACCTTCCACGCGACGTGGACGTGGAAGGCCTCGTAAGAATTCCATTGTGTTTCAAAGATTCCTTAAGGAAACCCCATCGCCGACACCGTCACCACCGGAAATACCGTCTCCAGTATCACTGGCTCATTCAGATGGAACAACTTATAGTATTATAGAACTGTGTGATTTGAAAATGAGGATAAAAATTCACAATCCAAATAAATTGACATCAAATGCAGATGTACCTAGTTCACCCACCGTTACCGCTGTAGGCGATAGCACTAGCACTTCACCCGGGTCGAGTGAGTCACCACAGAATATTGATGAAGATAGACCAAGCGATCGTCCAAGATTGGTAAGAAAAAAAACTACACTATTGTTGTAACTATACATTTTGGCTTACTTGCATGG
This sequence comes from Homidia socia, assembly GCA_036850745.1. Taxonomy (NCBI): domain Eukaryota; kingdom Metazoa; phylum Arthropoda; class Collembola; order Entomobryomorpha; family Entomobryidae; genus Homidia; species Homidia socia. The sequence continues at coordinate 2,930 of JAANSP010002861.1, read as the reverse complement.
TTTTACATTTATTTTATTTTATCGCAGATATTAAAAATCCGGGTCCCTCGACCAGTCCAGGAGGAAGATCAGCAATTAAAGCTCAGTGAGAGTGAGAGTGAGGAGGAGGAGGAGGAAGTGGATGAGGAGGAGGAAATGGAGGAAGTTGAGGAGGACGACGACTACGAAGATGATGATGAATATTTTGACGTGTACTAAATATTCACTGGTTTTCTCAGAATTTTGATTGTCAAATTATAGTTCTGTTTGTGACACCCCCTCTTTATTATTATTTTTTTCAAAAAATGACAGCAAGATAATTATTATTTAAATGTAACAAAAAGCGTCGTACACAACGAAATCTTATCACAAAAATGAAAATATTTACAGTTTTTTACCCCTCAGTATATAGTTGTCTTTAACCTTAATTATTGTTAACGTACCTAAAACCTAAAATAATAATTCTCAATCTTAAAGTATAAAAATGTAAGTCTTCTTAAATAACACACAGATAAATAATTACATAATGTATATATAGATATGAAATGAATGAGCTCTCTCAGGTTGTTGCTTTTACACTAAAAGCCATCTTTCGTAGTCAATTTGTAGCAAAAATCGCGTAAAAATATTTTATATTTAATTGAAATATGTACAGATCAAGATTAAGAATAATTATAATAATATTTAAACAGACTACGATGAATTGAACAATGATTTGTGATACAGTATTAGCTAACATTAGTTTCAAAAAACAACAACATGCAAATGTGCAAATCAAGTAAAAACTACAGAAAAATAAATTACTTTACAAAGTACATACATAAATGGTTCTTGTAATAACGTTTTTTGGCAAAGCCTTTCATTCTCATGCAAATGTGCAAATCAAGTAAAAAGTACAGAAAAATAAATTACTTTACAAAGTACATACATAAATGGTTCTTGTAATAACGTTTTTTGGCAAAGCCTTTCATTCATAAACACATTCAATCCTTACTATTGGTTCAGTTCATCATCATACAAAAGTGTAAAAGTTAACAACTTGTTTTGTGTAATATTATTATTGCTGCACAGAGTATAAAAAAATAAGTTCATGGTACACATAATTAAATCAACTTTAAATATAAAATGGTAAAATATTAATGCATTTTTTATTTATTTTATGCTGCTGGTATCGGCACTTGCGCTCTTCTTCTCCTTCTTCGTCTTTTGTTGATACTCTCACAGAGTATAAAAAAATAAGTTCATGGTACACATAATTAAATCAATTTTTAAATATAAAATGGTAAAATATTAATGCATTTTTTATATTTTATGCTGCTGGTATCGGCACTGGCGCTCTTCTTCTCCTTCTTCGTCTTTTGTTGATACTCACCTCTGACTGGACCCCTTCTATGTTTTGCTCTTGACTATTGTTATTATTGCTATCCCCTCTGCCTACCTCCCCTTCATCCGTTGGCCACTTGATATTTCCTCCACTTCTTGGTTGAGCTTGGGGTGGACCACCACCTCCTCCTCCAAAGTTGAATCTTCTCATGGGATTTTGTCTAATGTGAAAATTTCTGTTGATTGGAGGATGGGGTGGTCTGCCTTGAGGTGGTGGTGGGGGTTGTTCAGTGAATTGGGGGTTTTGTTGTGAGGCTGCTTGTTGCATCATTTGTGGGGGTGGGGGTCGCTGGTGAGGTGGAGGAGGGCCCTGTCTTCCTGGTGGTGGGAATGGTCCACCCGAGTGGGGACGTCTTCTCATTACAATTGGAGGTGGCACAGGTCTTACCATATATTTACCTCGATCAAATTGCCCCTGTGGTTGTTGTCCGGGACGAATTTCGACGTCTGCCATGATGCCTTCGGTCTTCATGATCCTCTTCACTGTCCGGAAACTTTACCGTGGCTGGTACAGGAGGTGGAATTATGGAATTGTGTTTCATTGGCTGTTGTTGGAGTGGTGGAGGATGAACCATTTGCTGTTGTTGCTGCTGAGGTGGCTGTTCCTGTGCCCATTGTTGTTGGGGTGGAGGTTTTACTACTTGCATTGGCTGCACGGGGGCAATATGCGGCTGCTGTTGCTGAGTGGGTGGAGCTTCTTGGAACATTTGCTGTTGTTCCGATCCCTCGTCATGAGCATGTTCCTCGTGCTCATCCTCCAGTTCCTCCTCTGGCTCAAAAGACCCTGCTTGTGCTGATATGTGCTCCTGAGAGGCTGCCGGTTCCAGTATTGGTCAACACTGGCCTCCAGCCGTCCTTGGAATGATATTCCCCATCCAGTGGAGGGGGTGAAGAGAAACTTAGCTTATTTTCGTGGAAACTGACAAGTTGAGGTGGTCGGAATACCCCAGTTGAGTTATCCACTGTTGTCACGGGGTGGTTATCCAACGCGTTTGCCGCGGGAGGGCTTTGCTGAACAGTTGGATGGGCAATGCTTTCCGCAGATTCATGAATCTCCCCTGGTTCGGTTAGTTCCTCGCTTAAAGTTGGTCTTGGCTTTTGAATCCCAGTCCCCACCTCTTCTTGACCTTCAACTGCATCCATCATTTTATCTGGAGCCGACCACTTTTGAGCAGCTCCAATCCTTTCACTTGACCACTGTTCCAAAGAGCCACCTCCTGCAGGTTGTTCCAAACTTCCACCCTCGTAATTATCGTCATCCTCGTATTCCTCCTCAAATTCTTCTTCCATTGACCCCGTATGTCCCTCGCGATCATCATTTAAAGTATTACCACCCAACGATTCTGGAGAAGGCTTCACGCTCGATTTTGCAATTTCCTCCCTTGTGTACGCCGGTCTTCTTATCGCCGCTACTGGGGTTGGAGTGGACGGCATCTGAGAAGGTGCTTGGGTTGTGGTCGCATTGTTCTCTACTGGAGCACTTGCACTTTGCTCCATGTCTGTTTCCTCGCTACTCATTGGTCTTCTAATCCCACTTCCTCGTAGCACATAGTCCTCCGGAGGTGGTA